>JAQZBX010070483.1:0-15405 GCA_029593785.1 Cabassous unicinctus
TTTTTTTTTTTTTTGCTTTAATTTCATGGTATATTTAAAGTTGATTGCTCTGAAAAAAGTTTGCAGTATGTGAGCATATTTTTTGTATTGTTACCAGAGTACAAAATTCCAAAATTTTGGCAAGTCACAATAGGATTGCAATATGGTAGAGTGAAAATAGCTTAAAGTGTGGAGCCAGAGAACTTTTGGCTTGTTTTCTTATTCTGCTAGTGACTAACAGTGTGGCTTTGGTCAAGTTAATGTCCAAAGAGCATTAGTTTTCTCATCTTCACTAAGGTATTTAGTGTGCATGTTACTATGTACATTATAAAATGTATTGTACAAAAAATCCTAAACCCTAGTAGCAACCTCAATAATATGTGGTAGCTGCTATCATAGCTTTCCTTTTTCATAACCTTGGTGTTTGTATAACTGTGCTCATGGTCATCTGCTACTTTATTTTCTGACTATATGAGTTAAGGAAATGATTTATTTGAGCCTTTCAGATTCATCATTTTTAAAAGAATTCAGGTGGAGTGGGTGTAGCTCCGTGGAGAAACACCTGCCTTTCACATACTAGATCTGTGTTTCAATTCCCAGTACCTCCTAAGAGAAGGGATCCAGAGAATGATCAGTGGGTTGTCAGGCACCCAGACTTAAGACAGAGGACTTATAGAATGAGATTTTGGGAGCCGGTGTAGCTCTGTGGTTGAGGCCTGCTTCCCATGTACAAGGTCCAGGATTCAATTCCCTATACCTCCCCACCCCATCCCACCCCAACAAAAAAAATTCAGGTTCTTTTTTTTTCTTTCTGGCTTCTATCTCTTCTTAAAGTGAATTCAGCTACACATAAACACAACCATTTAAATAGTAATTAAATATTAGTTAACAGAACTATCTGCTTGAAGCAGATGGCCAAGCTACATATAATTTTTTTCTATAATATATCTAGATCTTTAGTATAAGATACTCCTTCATTTGAAAACCAACATCTCCCTTTAAAAACAAGATCAGAGATACCAAGAAATGTCAGAATATTACATTGTCAAAAACATCAGGACAATTTATGCAAAATATTGTATTGTTTTGTTGAGATGTTCAGAAACAGAATGGGGTGATAGAGATGCATTTTTTGGTTCCTTGTAAATACAATATTGTGCTTAATTGGGTTTAACCACGATATATTGATACTTTAGTATATAGATATAGTATCATATGACGAACATAAATATAACTTAAAAAGCAAATATTTAGCTTCTGGTTTTAAGTCAATTCATCGTTCAATGCATATTTTTATCTCTTTCACTGTGCTTCTTGCTATCTTCCAAATTACTATTTTATCCTTGACCCACTGCAGCAAATATTTTTAAATATATTCCATGCATACTTGTAAAAGATAGATAAGGGAGAGGTAAAAGAAAGAGAAAGAGAGAAAGAGGAATGGGAGATAATAGATGGGGAAGAGAGAAATAAAAGAAGGGAATTTTGGTAACAAATATATTTTTCGTACCACAAAAATATATTAATACATAATGATATTATTAATTGATACTTTTTGAGCTTTCCTGACTACATTAGAAAGTATTATAAATATTGTGTGTGTGTGTGTATGTGTTTAAGAAACATATGTGAAGTCTGAATTTACTCAGAAATGGGATTTAGTTTAATATGATATTTTCACTATAGAATTATCTAAGGATCATCTGAATTTTTTTGTTCTGTAACCTTATATTCATGAATCTATTTATTCTATGTATTAAAAAAATCAATATGTCTTTTGGTGAAAATAAAGCTATGTGTTTTTCTTCTCATTACAGTGATTTTAAGCAGATTTGCTCAGTCTCTTTTTGATATATAAACAACTCAATATGACAATATCTTATGGTATTTCATGTAGTAAATATAAATAATCCATGTTCCTGAATGCAGCATGGCCTAATGCATGGCAACTGCTTCACTCCTATAAACCTCGGAAAATACAGTGGCCAAATAATTAAATATGAGTCAAACATTTTGGTTCATGACATGGTGAAACAAAAACAAATGTTACAACACTGAAATCTCACTCTTATATATGGTGGCTACTGGATTTAATTGTGTTCAATCACTAAGACTTTCAGATAATATAGAAATGCCACTTTAGTATTCCTTTTTGTTTTGTTTTGTCATTCATTACTGGTTCTTCACACTCCACTGAATGAGAAGCAATCTGATGGCATAGGGGAAAATAGTGGAAATCAAATACTGCTTTGTGATTTAATATTGTGATTTAATCATTTTAGCAGTAGCTTTTAGAAACAGATTTATTAGTGATTAGTAGATGATATTAAATTCACGGTCATTTTAGTGACTATAATATATTAATGAAATGGTCATGATTTCTTATTCACAGAAATATGTTTTGAAATTCCAACCAAAGGCTTTGCTGGAATAGTGAGAATATAGAGAAACACTGTCTATTGTCATTAAGTTAAAAATTAAACAACAATAATAATAGTACAAGAAGCTGCAAAGTCCATAAATTGCAATTTGTTGATATGTATTTGAAGAAAGGAAACTGGAGTACAGGTATTGTACCATATTTGATGGCCTACAAGGTGCACCTACCTCCAGAATACCTTCTGCTGCTTTTTCTTCACTGCTCCTGAAGGACTACTAGAAAGGGATCATTGTCAAGAATCAGCACAAAACAGTGTAGTGTGAAAAGAAAGCCCTGTCAGACAAGTTAAAATGTAAGTTGAACTGATCCTTTTTTAAGTAATCTGTAAACATTTTAAAATAAATAATTTTCCCATTTTTTCACAATTAAAGTTAGGAAAATTCTTGTGATTTGAATGTGACTAATCCCTTTTAAAATTATGATCATTAAGGAAAGATAATTCATGTATATTATACTATATTTAGATTTAGCACTCAGGTGTGTACATTCTTCTATAACAACATTTTTGGATGTTAAAAATACAATATTCATTTGTCTTTGTGAATTTAATATGAAGCAACAAAAATGAGTGGTAGAACATTTAACATAATTTAACTGGAAAAGAAACCACACAGGTTGACATTTTTTTGAAGTGATTCTTTTAGGCAAAAAGTATATGAAACAATTTCTTCTTTTTGTATATACAGAGAAGTGTGTTCTTTTGTGCCCAAGTTCTTTGTTATTGACTACTTCAACATTGCCCAGGATATCATTTTCTTTTCCAAAAACAAACATGAAGTTATAATTGGGTGGACTCTCTTTAAAAGGGATACTGCCCTGTGGACCTATAAATATAAATTCAATTTTCAGGGTTGCCATCAGATATGGAATCTTACAGCATTCAGTTGAAGAATGGGACTGAAGTCACCATGTTTATATTGATGGGCTTCACGAATGATTTTGAGCTGAAAGTCTCCCTGTTTTTCTTATTTCTAGCAATCTATCTTTTTACTCTGATAGGAAATTTGGGACTGGTTTTATTGGTCATTAGGGATTCCCAGCTCCACAATCCCATGTACTATTTTCTGAGTGTGTTGTCATTCTTGGATGCCTGCTACTCTTCAGTTGTTACCCCCAAAATGTTGGTCAATTTCCTGGCACTGGATAAGGCTATTTCATTTCTAGGATGTGCAACACAGATGCTTCTCTTTGTTACTTTGGGGACTACAGAGAGTTTTCTATTGGCTGCAATGGCTTATGATCGCTATGTAGCAATCTACAACCCACTTCTGTATTCAGTTAATATGTCACCCCGAGTCTATGTGCCTCTCATCATTGCTTCCTATGTTGGTGGAATTTTGCATGCTACTATACACACTGTAGCCACTTTTAGCCTATCATTCTGTGCATCCAATGAAATTAAACATGTGTTTTGTGACATCCCTCCACTTCTTGCCATTTCTTGTTCTGACACTCGCACCAACAGGCTTCTACTCTCCTATTTTGTGGGCTCTATTGAGATAATTACTATACTGATAGTCCTGATCTCCTATGCTTTCATTCTGTTGGCCATTCTGAGGATGCATAGTGCTGAAGGGAGGCGAAAAGTCTTTTCCACGTGTGGCTCTCACCTAACTGGAGTTTCAGTTTATCATGGGACAATCCTCTTCATGTATGTGAGGCCAAGTTCCAGCAACACTTTGGACCATGATATGATTGTGTCTATATTTTACACTATTGTAATTCCCATGCTCAACCCCATCATCTATAGTTTGAGGAATAAAGATGTTAAAAGGGGAATGAAAAAATTGTTTGAGAGAAATTGATCATAAGTAAAATCCATTTTTAGTAAACTTAAAAAGCATGCTGGGGTTTAGCCCATGTGTATCTGATCCTAGAAACTAGAGAAGAAAATGGCTTGTTTTTAGTTAATATTGTTTACATATTCTAGAATACTTACAAAGAAAACTGTCAGCACTCCAATGCAGCATGTTATATATGTAGATAAATTGAGTCAGTATTATGCCTATGACTATGCCAGAACTGATGCATATTAAATATTCATTAAAAAATATTGATATTGCTATTCTTTGTGCAATTTGATTTTCAATAATTATAATTAGAGGGCATGTCCCAAGATTGGATGGTTAATTACCTCACATTGTTTACGCTAAATTCAGCTTTCATTATGAAGTTAATTCATTTTTGGAATCCTTTGAAGGGCTTCCAGAAATCTATTTACTTGCTTCCTGTGCACTGACACACTCAGATCCATTTTCTGGAGAAGCCTTTTTCAATGTTTGCATCATCACCAGAAATTTTTTGTCCACTATTACCTTTCAGTTGTCCCATTACAGGAATTGATTAGATACACACTGAAATTACCAAAATATATTGTAATGATAAGGTAATATTTATTGGACATATAATTAATGATGTGAAAAAATGAATAAAGGTAAATCATAAAAAAAACTTAAAACTGGGCACTATGTACAGATGTTGGAGGATCTTAAAAGCTAGACTTCTATCAGGGGTTCCTATGATGTTAGGTCCTTTTTTACATACTATTGCTGCCTGTATTGTCTATCTAGGATAAACAACCTTCCATTTATCATCATTCCTAAATTTACACTATGTGAAAAAATCCCCAAAAAATCATCCTAAATCACCTCAACTCCTATCTACTTCTGCTTTAAATATTTTGTTTTGTTTATTTTTATTCCAAGATTCATTTGTTTGATGAAATCTTAAGAGTGGATCAGAAGTTTATTCTTCATTCAATGAAATTAACTGTTTTCCCAGCAAAAATATTTGTCCTATGACTACACCAATTCATTCTCATCAAATCAAAGTAATCAAAGAGTTAATTCTTAAATGTGTGTTTGTGATTCAATAAAAATTTTGGACCTCAGTTTTTAATCCATTATGCATTTTGCTATTGATAGCAAAATGTGGTTTAAATATATACTCAAATTTCCTCTTAAAACAACAAAAGCAAATTTTCAGAAACAAAGCTGATTTATAATGTGGAGAAGATGTTGTACCATAAAGAAATTCAGCTTCTTGAAGCCACAGCATTACAAAATTTACTTTATTGACTATGATCTTGCGAGATGATTTTTCTAGAATAAAGGGAAAAAACTATTTCAAAAAATTTCTATATATCCATCTCCTATAATAATTAAAAGTTTTGCACTGTAAATTTTAAGGCTTCTACTATTCAAATAAGGGTTTCAAATAAATAGGTGCATTTCCAATCAAGATGGTCCCACACTTTGATGGCTTAATTTTTCTTTCAAATTAACAAAATATAATTTTTACATGGGAAAGGAAAAGTTGAGCACTAGAAACAAGGATGAATTCACTTATGACTTAAAAAATGGCCAATTGTTCATACAACATATAAGCAAAAAAAAATAGATGTCAATGTAATTCCACAGTTTGTTTCCCTAAAAGTAGGATCTAAATGGTGAGACTAGCAGTCTCCAAGATTTTTTTCTATTTAAGATAACATGAAATAAGGGTTTATTTAACTCTCAAGTTAATAAATTTTTCCTGTTCATATCTCAACTGAATTAACTTTCCAACAGCCATGAATTCATAAATGATCCCCCATGGATCATTTGACAATGTCATTTAATATTTGTTATTGTGAATATTTGAATAAAATCTAGCTCTAACACTGCACTGATCATGGTATATTCATAAAGGCATGTATTGTATTTTAAGTGCACATAATCGTATCCCCAGGGCATAACATCATTCCTGGAACAAGTTATTCTGAAAATATGTTTTGAATCCATGGTGAGTCACAGAATGAGAAACACTTAGTAGTAATTGTTAGCACATATATGCAGCTTTATATTTACTGGACATTATATAAATACATTACATATACTAAGTCACTTAGCCTCATAACTCTAAGAAGTTGTTGCAGTGTTACCTATAATCACATTTGAAGAAACAGATGCACATCAGCTCTAAGGACTCTGCTAATGTTCACAGATCTCTTAAGAATGATACCAGGTCTCAAAACTAAACTTGACCTGCTTTTAACAACATTAGTATATAGAATCAAACAACAGACTGATCTTTATCCTTTGCTGAAAACATTAACAGGACTCCAGAAAATGTCATATGAAGTAGTAAAGGGTGTATTACTGTCTATGGTGGGAATATCTGTGGAAAGGAAAATTACATAAGAAGTACAATATTAGAAAATAAGTTTCCGCTGCTTTTGAAAAATCATTAAAATTTATACATGTAGAATTTGCAGTTTTTGAGCCTAAGTGATCAATATGGAAGACTTTAAAAGAAGAAGTAATAATAATATTATTATCTTTCCAACAACTATGAATTCATAAATGTCCCTGTACCTATGTAATAATAATAATTGTTATTATTAGAAGTAGAAGATGAAAGAGGAGGGAGAGGAAAATAAGATTGTAAAAGTAAGTGGATGTGATGTTTCTACACTGATTTTGAGGTTCCATTACTAATTTTCAAGGAACAATATTAGACACCTTAATAGATACTGTACTGGAAAGTGTGGAATTATCCAGATAGTAGGTGCATGAACCCACAGCAGTAAATGAGATTTAAAAAGAAATATAGAACTCCTACTACTAATTAGGATGTAGAAATCTGCAAAGAACATTTTATCAAGCCTGACAATTTTTAAAAGCCTATAATCTTAATTACCATAATTCTTCACAAACCCACCAGAAAGATGAGGCTGGAAACAGCTAAGAAATAAAATATCAAAGACTGGTAAGCTTGTCAAAAGGGATATGGGTTAAATGAACTATATCACCGTCGGCGGAGGTGAGGGAAAGATGTAGCCATTGTACAAGCAGATAGGGAGAATATATAAAATGTTAACAAATTGTTAAAGCCAAATGTGGGCTACAGTGCCAATGGGGAAAACCATGAGCTCTAGAACCAAGAGGTTTGCATTCACTCTCAATAGCTCTCTGCAGGTTTTTACCAAATGCTCATGAGAAAGAATGGGACAAGCAAGGGAGAACTTCAGATAAGGTCCACTGGGGAACCCACAAAACACCAAATTATTCCTCTTCCTTTCTTACTAAATAAGGAGCTGCTATTACTTTACGAATTATAGCTTTATTCTTACTTTAGTCTGTCTAATGATAGAAAAAATATATTGAGATACTTAGTTATGGAATAGTATCTACTTTCTGATACTATCCAATGGAAGGGGCAAAACTTGGCTTCCTTATGCTTTTTCCCTAATTGTCCAACTGCAGCCTACATGCTATAACAGGTTCTTTCTAAAATTCTCTTACTTAAAAACTACACATTTTCCCATGACATGTATTTTTCCTCACTGCAATGGGAAACAAATCCACACTGTTAAAGCACAGAGGTTTCTGGTGGTCTATGAATAAAGAGCATTGACAATTACTGGGTCAAAATATCAAATGGGATGAAGAGACAACATCCACAGATACATGAGGAATTGCATTACAGGGATGGAATCTTAAAGATAGAATCCAATGAAACATTAGAAATAGGTCTTTTATGAAGCACAACACACACAATATAAGAAACAAAAAATATGTATATATTACATCAGCAGTATCATCAATACAGAAGAGGAAATAATCAGTGAACATGGCGGTAAGCCAATAGGAATTAACCAAACAGGAAAAAAAAAAAAACATTGAAGAAAAAGGTGTGTGGAAAAAAGTATCTGAGAGTTGTGGTGCAATATTAAACAGTTTATTACACATAAAGTTAGAGAACTACAACCAGAATAGAGGGAATACATAAGAAAAAATATATTTAAAGTGAAAATGACCTAAACTTTTCAGAAAATCAAGAAAGACCTTAAACTTAATGTCCATGAAGTTTAAAGGACTCCAGGAAGGTTAAATTCAAATAACAAATCGAATTTACAAATAAAACACCCTACACACATTGGTCTCACCACTGAACAAAAAAGAAAATATAAGCAGAAAATTTTGAAGGCAGTCAGAGGATAGTTCATGTCACATATAAAAGAAAATCATGAGAATTACATCAAATGTCATCAAAAACAATCCCAGCCAAAACAAATTGGAAAGACATGTTTAAAATACCGAAAGACAATAGCTGCTTTTGCAATATTCAATACCCAATGAAACAGATTTCAAATATAAAAAAATATAAAAACTTTTTCAGGAAAACAAGCACACACACAACTAGGAATAATTTATAGCAAACAAACTTGTACCTCAAAAATTTACCAGTGAGAAGTAATAAAATAATAGAAGGAAACAGGTTTACTCAAAGAAAAAAATAATGTAAAAATGTAAAATTGAAGGTAAATATGTCAAATATTGGATTTTAAAAATTTTAATTGCTTTAAAAATAATTGACTAAATCAAAACTTTGTTTTCCATTGCAGGACTTGAGACATGCATAAAAATAAAATTTTTGATAAAAATAGTGAAAATATTGGGAAAGATAAAGTGGATCTCTAGTACTTGAAAACAAAGAAAGAGCAATTACTGTGTAAAGAAAACACAAAATTGTCAAATAAGGAATGAAAGAATAGATAACACTCTAGTTATCCACAAATACTAAAAGGAAAGTAATAAAAGGTTATAAGCATCCTTTTGTGTCAAATTTAATAATTTATATGAAATGGAAAATTCCTTTATTATGATCACATCAGAAAAAATGTATTACCTGAACAACCCTATATCTATTCAGGAAATCAAAATTTTCCCTAAAAATGTTCCACTCGACAAAAACGAAGGATTTCCTTTCACAATGTGCAAATATCACTTTTCCTTCATACTGAAATGTGGACAGAGTGCTAGGTGAAACCCCTTAACCATGCAGAAAATAAAAAAACTTCTTTGGAGATAGTAGAGCAACAACATAGAGAAAACCTGGGTTCTGAGATTACCTCATGGAAAAGAGCCACCCACAAACCCTAGTCATTGAAAGTCTGCACTGTTACATCCAAGTTTGATACTTTTCTCTTTCCAGCACAAAGACAACCTGTACCTGACTAAAGTAGTTCTCTCCACAGCTCAGTTGCAGGACCTGTTAAATCGTTCCTTCCTTTACAGAGTTTTTTCTTTCTTTAAATACTTGTATGTTTGATAAAATTTAGGTGGTATTGCCAAAGTCACACTGTTTTCTCTAGGCAGCTCTGGAATATATACCTATCAGGGAACCTTGCCAGCTATATATACCTATCAATGACCTCTGTTATTTTTGTTTACTTTTAAAATAAAGTGATTATTCTATTTTTCTCTAATAAGAGTAAAACATTTTTGTAGAAAAACAGTCATATTTTAGAATGGTGATGAAGCATGTGAACTCTGAAGTTAGACTGTGTGAGTTCCTATGTGAGCTTGGTATTTCACCTATTGACTGATCATGAACAATTTCTGTAATTTCTCTGTGTCCCAGTTTCATCATCTGTAAAATTTCTCTTCTCAAATACATTTTTTGAGATGCTGTTTTAGGTGCTAGGAATCCCATACTGATCAAATTAATTAAAAAATTGAGCTCATAGAGCTTTCATTGTGGAGGAAAACAGAGAAGAAACAAACTCAGAAGCAAACATAGAGAATGTTAGATGAGATAACTGTTGTGGAAAACAAATGTGGCACTGATGGGGATGGGGGCAGGTGAAATTTTAAATAAGGTGTTAAGGAATGATCTTATGAGGAAGAGAATGAGAAAAGACCCATGCAGTTATCTGGGCTTAAGGAAATTCAGGAAACTCAGACAGCATCACAACTAATGTGTATAGGGAAATGTGAGGAGGAGAGTGTGGCCACTCCAAAGTGAGCATGAAAGTCACAATTAAAAAGGGGAAATTCATAAGATTAAGGAGGAAGGGAAAGATCATTTGGGATATGGATGCTTTTGCAAACATTTTAAATTTTACTTGTGGTGTGATGGGAAATCTTATAGGCTTTTTTTTTTAAGTGACATGAGTCAACTTACTGTTTTATTAGTATTACTCAAGTTCCTACATTAAGATTAGGCTTAAGGGGAAAAAGGCAGAAAAGAGGGAAACAATCTAGACAACATCAAAAATTTAAAAAGTGGGAAGATGATTCTTCAGCTAGGATGATGACAGAGGAGATGCAGAGAAATTTTCATCC
Source organism: Cabassous unicinctus (assembly GCA_029593785.1). Taxonomy (NCBI): domain Eukaryota; kingdom Metazoa; phylum Chordata; class Mammalia; order Cingulata; family Chlamyphoridae; genus Cabassous; species Cabassous unicinctus. The sequence goes on from JAQZBX010070483.1 coordinate 10,531, forward strand.
TCTCAAAATGTATTCTGTACATAGAGTCCATGCAATACACTGATGGGCCAGATGGAAAGTGTGTGACATAGAGAAAACACAAGGATGACTAATAAGTATTTGCCTGCACAAGTAGGAGAATTACTTTCTACTAATTGAGATTAATTCTATGTATTGCAAGTACCTATCTGGGAGTTACTTTGTGAAAATAAACTAGGTTAATTATAGACCGTAAACCCTCTGAGTATTGTCCTGCACTCAGCAGGTGCTCAGAAAATATAATTTATTTTTACCATTATTATATAAAATCAATCATTTTGCAAAAATACTATTGTTCACATTTTCTCATTCCTTTTCCAGTCTTTTTTTCTTCATCATTATTTATTTACACAGTTAAACTTTTCCAGTACCTAGAACTGTGAAATAGCACCATGATCGAAAGGATTTCAAAACCTTGAAATTTTGGGTTTTACACATATTACTAGAATTAAAAAAATAGGAGTGTACAACAAAAACATTGAACCCTAATGAAAATCATGGACAGTAATTCATTGCAAAATTAAAATAATATTACCACATGAATTACCACTAATTACCACATCAACATAGAGTATTAATAATGGGATTTATTGGAGCTCTGCAGTTTATGAATGATTTTTCACCAAATCCTCAACATCTCTAATAAAAATAAATATACAATATATAAATAAATAAGCAAGAAGTTTTGGTGAGTTTTGACCAAAAACATTACCTCAAACCACATTTTACATAAAATATGATATGCAGTGATGTACATAGGGATAAGAGGGAATATGCAAATAGTCCAGTGTTTTTATATCACTCAAAGTTTTATGACATTTATTAACAGCATAATTGCTTACTAGAATATATTATAAGAGGGAAGAGTATTCTTAATTTAATTAAAAATTAAGTATTTCCTGAAATTATTATTGTGTGTAAAATTATAGAATCTGTTGAACATCTTTGCCAAAACATGTTAACAGATACATTTCTTAAATCAATGATACATACATAAATGAAAGCAAGTACAGTACAGTTCATAAAAGGAACCAAAAATATAGCACCAGAAATATAAGAATTGACACAATGAATGTAAAAGATGAGAGATTAGCTTAAAAAATAAATTATTAAAAAATAAATGCTGATTTAGAGGATTGTGGGAAGATGGTAACAGACTAACATGCAGAGATAAATGTTTCCATGCAAAAAACAGAGAAAGAGCCAAATGTTTTCTGAGGAACCTGCTTTGGGGATCAGCAGATGAGGACAGTGCTACACAACTCCCAGGAATGTGAGGGACAGGAAGCTTCAGAGGCTGAAAAATAAGCGTGAGTTACCAAGCCCCATAGTGGCAGAGAAGAGCTCCCCTCTCCCACTCCCAAAATACTAAGTTGGTGTAAAACCCCTGGTCACTGAAGCCTACTGAGAAGGGAACAGACATCTTCTTCCCTGTCAGCTGTTCCAAAGGAAAAGGGAAAGGAAGTTGGGGGGCTTTTCTTCAGGAATTCAACCAGCAGAGCCAGCTTTGAATCTCCAGTCTGAAGATTCAACACATGAACCCAGGAAAGCCAAGACTGAAACACCTCCTTGGAAAGGTGAGCTGATGAGTGCCATCTGTTGATCGGTCTGGAAATTGCATGGACAAAATTTGTTCTTGGCATTCTCTGTATCCAAACCCTGGGAGAAAATCTGTGCCCCATTACTGAGTCCCTGGCCTGATTTTGATACTGTAGCCAGGCAATTTTAAAGACTTAGAATAAGTTGAACCAAATATCAAAGAAGAGCTGTGTGAAAAAAAAACAGAGAGAAATTGGCCATCAAAGTAAATGCACCAACATATTGAGATGCCTAGACATCAGCAAAAATTGCAAGCCATACTAGCAAACAGGAAAAGATGGCCCAGCCAAATGAATTAACCAAATATCCTGAAGAGATACAGGATTTAAGACAATTGATTAGTGATAATCACACCACTTTCCTAATCACCTCAAAAAATTTAAAGAAAATACGACAAAAGAAATAAAGGCTATAAAGAAGATACTGGGTGAGCATAAAGAACAATTTGAAAGCCTTCAGGGAAAAGTAACAGATCTTATGGGAATGAAAGACACAATAGATTGAGATTAAAATTAGATTATTGCCACAAAAAAACACAGATTTTGAATTGCTTGAAGACAGAATTAGTGTTTTAGAAGTCACAACATCTCAACTGGAAAAGACAGGAGACCAGAAAGAGAAAAGAATAGAAAATATGGAACCTGGTCACAGAGAATTGAATGAAAATGTGAAATGTATAAACAATGTGTTATCGGTGTCTTAGAAGGAGAAGAGAATGGAAAAGGGACAGAAAGAATATTTGAGGAAATAATGATTGAAAAATTCCCAACCCTTATGAGAGATATAAATAATAGTATCCAAGAAGGACGACACACCTTATTGCATGGGTATGACAGTGGTTGAAAAGGAAGGTCTAAGGCCATGTATATTATTATAAGGAAAGCTAAAAACTGTAACATGTGACTGTATAAGATAGTAAAACCTCATGTAAAACAAAAATATGGGTAATATTGCATATATGACTGTTTTTATAAAATATAAATACAAATATACTGTACAGAAGGAAAAATAATAGCAGCTATGTATGGCACGTGATGCATAGAGAGATTTAAGGCGATGAGTTTTGTTTGTTTGTTTCTTGTTTATTATTATTTTTGGAGTAATGAAAGTGCTCTGGGAGTGATTGGGGTGATGAATGCACATACATGATTGCATAAAATACTACTGATTGTACTCTTTAGATGAACTTATGCTTTTTAAATATGTAGCAATAAAATAGAAAAAAATAATTTTATTCACTTATAATAAAAACTCAGCAAACAAAATTTAAAAGAATACATACTTATTAAAGACATATTTGGTGGGGAGGGGTAAGATGGCATTGGTTTAGGAGGGCACTCACCGACTCACTTTCTGAGGAAGGCTGAATGGGGACAGGGTCCTGCCTGGGGGGTCTGTGCTGGGGGAGCACAGAGCAAGAAACTTGGGGACATATATCTGGAGGGAGCTGGAGGCCAGGTGGATTGCTCGAGAAGGATTCATGAGTTTTTTCCCTTCCTGTGCTGGTTGACACAGACAGCTGAGCTCCACCCTCAGGGAAAAAAGCTGGTTTGAGCTGCAGCTCCCACTGGCAACCCAGTGAGAGGAAGCGTTCTCTGAGAGTGGGAGGGTCCTGTTGGAGGGTCGAGAGGGGTTTCCTTTCTGTGGATTTGGCTGCCTGGAACCACTTGCAATTTTGGAGAAAAAAATAGGTGGCTTGAAGCAGCACCAAGCTGAGGGGATTGGCGAATCTGCTGAGGAAGTTTGATTTAACTAGCTGCCCAGGGATACGCCCCAACTCCCACCAGCAGCCCAGTAAGTGGGAACATTCCCCAAGGGTGGGAGGGTTTTGACGGAGGGTAGAGAGGGTTTTCCTTTCTGTGGATTTGGCTGCCTGGACCCCCTCATAGCTTTGGGGAGCAGATAAGCTGGCTTGAAGCAGCACCAGGCTGAAGGGAGGGGCGAATATGCTGAGGAAGACTGACTTATCCAACAGCCCGGTCATACTGAGGCTTGGCTCCAGAGGGGGAAGAGTCAGCCAATTTTATCGTTCCGCACAGACAAGCATCAGAGCTTCAGCTCCCCTGGGGAGGACAGGAAGTGGGAAGTGCTTGATTAGTTTCCATGAGCCTAGTTAGGGTCCCCTCAGTGAAGGGGGTGGTCTAGACAGGACTTCTTCTGGGTCCCTTATTTTGCCAAAAAAAAAAAGAAGTCATTTTTAAAAAAAAAGATTTCTTTTAACTTATTGTAATTGCTAAAATCTGCCTCAAAACCTGCAGAATGAACCCTGCAGGGCAATTGATTGATGAACACAAGCAGGCTGAGAGGTTTCACAAGGGCCCAAGAAGGAACAGTGTTCTTCCTTAGCTTTGTTGGCCTGCTTGCTTGAGTAGTAAGTTGGTTTTTCTTAGTTAATTTGTTAGTTAATTTGTTGTCTCTTGCTTTTCATTCCTCTTTCCTCCCCACCCCCCCTTCTTTTTACTTTAATTTTTTATTTTATTTTTAAATTAGGTACTCCTAGCTTGTCTCTTTCTTCTGTGCTTCTTCTTCCGTGATTTCCCATTCTCTGTCTATATTGATTTTGTCTCACAATGCTCTCTTTTTCTTCCTTCATCTCTCTGCCTTTTGCTTTCTGTTGTGGTTCTTACATAAAACCTTTTTTCATTAGCCCACAACTTAAGGGTGTCAATTTCTATTTTATCTATTCTGTTTTCTTCTTTTTTATTATTATTAACTTTTTCCTTTCAGCCCTTTCTTTACTCTTTTTCTCTCAACTCATTATTCTAGCCTTCTAAATCATTCTATATATTTTCCTCTATTTGGTTTCCCAGTCCATTGTAGGTACTCCACTTTTTTCCCTATTACTCTACACTGCGAACATGAGTTAAATATTCATATACTAAGTCTTATATGGCCCGTTTTCTAACATTTATCCATATTACTATTATCCTTCTTCCTTTCTCACATCTTTTGATTCTTCTGGCCATAATCTTTTGCCTTCAAGGGAACATAGAAAAAAGCAAGTAAATAAAATAAGAAGAACAAAGTCTCAAAGAGAAAACTTAAAACACACACAGAACCACCAGCTAAATAAAACTCTAGAGCAGAGAGAGAAGCTAATCAACTGAATAAACCCATCAAGATAAAGTGATGACTAAAGGGAAACAAAAAATTACAAACAACACTGAGAAACAGGAAGAGATGGACCAGTTCAATGAACAAACTAAAAACCAGGAAGAGATGCAGAACATTGAACAACTAATCAAAGATTTCCAAACA
>JAQZBX010070484.1:0-15410 GCA_029593785.1 Cabassous unicinctus
TATATATATATATATATATATTTTTAACCGGGAGGTCCGGGGGATCGAACCCAGGTCCCTCCATATGGGAGACGGATGCCCAAACATTTGAGCCACATCTATCCCCCCAGTGACTAGCTTTAAAAAAAAAAACAACCCTAGGATGGTTTATAAGCCCTTTTGTAATTGCTCTCTGCCTAATCTTCCTGCCACTAACCCTAATGCACCCAATGTTGCAACTATCCTTAATTGTATAACACTTCTAAACACCTAAGTTTCTTTCTCAAATTTATCCTTTCACTTTATCCAATTTTCATTAATTGATCAGGATTCAGCACAAAAGTTACCTTCTTTGTGAAAACCATCCCTGATCCCCAATGATAAAGTTACATACCTTTCCTCTCTAAGCTCACTGCATAGCAAACATGACTATATTATAGTACTTATCCCACAGCACCAGATGTGTATGCATACATCTGTCTCCCCTATCTGAGTTCCTCAAGGACAAGGCCATGTCTTATGTATCTTTGTATTCTCAGTGCCTGGCACATCAATTTGTGAAATAAAAACAAAAAAATATACCTGATGTTCAAATTATAAGCCACTGCTTTATATCTAAATGCACATTCTACATTTATAATCAAATCTGGGAAAAACACCATACCCATCCCATTTTTTAGTGGTGAAATAGCCTCCATATTCTCCCTTGGAACACGCAGAGCATTAGTGTCTATGTAGTAGGTGGGACCGCCTTGTTTGCCTTTATCACCATCTATTTCCATCAACGTGCTTCCATCATCTCTTTCTACAACCATACCAATAGCTGTGGGGAAATCTACCTGTAAGTCAAAAATATGGCATACAAGTTTCAGCTGCTTTTATCAAGGAGTCATTCCCCTCCCCCCCCAAATAATGTCTTTTACCATATTTGTTTTGAATAAGAATATCTGCATGAATTCAGTTCTATATATATTGCCCTTGCTTATCCAATTAACTGTAACATTACATTTACCTTGGGGCAGTCCTCACCAGCATAACCAGCTCTTACAGTATAGGATCCAATGTCAAAAACAAGGGCTCCAACTTCATCTAAAAAGATAATTAACATTAACATTAACGACTTGCCAAGTATCATATGAAAATTAAAGGAGTACTTAATGTGCTTTAAATGAAATAATATGCAAAAGTGCTATAAAATTAAGACAGGCATTACATTTATGTTATTATGAGCTTGAAATACACCTTAAAGATTCATTTAATTAAAATATAAAAGTCATATATTGTCTATCGGGATGGGTCCAGCCAGGAAAGAGATGGTACACTAAAACTGGGTAATCTGAGGAAGAGTTTATTTACTAAAGGGACTATTTACAAAGATATAGGAAAACCAGAAGGGAAAGTGCAGTATCTTAGAACTAATAATTACAAGGATCTACTCTTAGAAATGAAGAAGCAAGGAGAAAGAACTGTTATCAGAACTGTTATCAGAACCCAGAAACAAAGTTGTAAGGGGAGGGCTACCTGACAGGATCTGTGACCTTCAGTCAGTCAGTCATGACTGACACTAAGAGAAAGGAACCAGGGTAATGAATATCCAACCTTTCTCTTCCCCTTCCCTACTGGCCATGGTGATCCTATAATTTATCGTCCAAATTGGAATACTTCAGAATGTGAAAGGAGGTCCTATTAATAATTATACTAGACCAAGAGATACAAACCAGGAATATGGTTACTTCAACCACATCCAACCAAAAGCCGGACAGCAAGAGAGCCCAATGGTAATAGTCTATAAGGGTCTGTCTTCAAGGGCTCAGAGAGGATGAAAATGGGTAGAAAGTGGATATGGATAGATAAAGGAAAAACACCCAGTACATTTAGGTACCGTTTTATCACACATTAAGCGAAATTATATTCCAATCAATTAGGGAAGAAACTTAGCCAAACTCCAAGAAAAATAGGGACCCTGAAGAATAAGAATTTAAGTTTTAATTATACAGACAAAGTGAATCATTAAAATGAAGGTTATCATCAAACTTTGACCACATCAAAGACTGAGCAGGTAAGATTTGATGCTGAGGGGAAAAAGCTGTTAATTTCTTTTTCACATTCAAATTCAGAGAAAAGCCTGTGATTATATTTCACCTAAACCAGCAGGCCTCCTAAAACAAAGCACTTTGGTTTTCCAGATACTGACTTTCCAAAGAAGGATTTTAAAAAAACAATCATTAAAAATAATAAAGAAATAGCATTTACCTCCATCAAATTGGCAGAAATTACTAAGTCTGGTAAGACTAAGTGTTGCCAAGGATGTAGGAAGAGGAACTCTTATACATTTGCTAATAAAAGCTGTAAACTGGTACAACCATTACAGTGATCATTTTAGACATATCTACTAAAGCTGAAGATGTGCATACATAGAAATTACACTTATCTTATCTAGGTACCTCTCTCACATATGTCACAGGAACCATATACAAGAATGTTCACTAGCTATGTGAACTTGGACAAGTCATTAACTTCTCTGCCTCAGTTTCCTCACCTGTAAATGGGTATAATAAAAGTATCTCACAGGATGCTACAATGCTTAAATGTATTAAACATTTTAATGTATGTAAGCACTCAGAACAGTACCTGGCATATAATAAGCACAATAAGCGTTGGCTGCTAACTTATTATTACCAGCATAATGCTTGTCATGGGAAAGGGTAGAAATAATGGTCTCTCAGTAGAGAAATTAGATAAATTATAGATTACTCATACTGTAAAATACTATATAGTTGTTAAAAGTAAATGATCTAGATCTACATGTATTAACATAACAAATCTCAAAAGAATGCTTACTTTAAAAAGAAAAAAATAATAATACTATTTAATTCATTATGGATTCATACACATGTAATAAAAGTATAAAAATGTGCCTGGGGTATGGGAATGTTACATACCAACTTTGAGTTCAGTGGTTATCTCTGAGGAGGAAGAGAGGAAGACTCTGTCAATAACATTTTAAGAGGCAAATATGGCAAAATATTACATCTATTTAATCTCAGTGGTGAGTACAGAAGTATCATGTACATGCTCACATACATGCATTTTATTTTTTAGTATATATAATTATTACACTGCAAATATTCACAGTTCAGAGACAGTGAGTTTGTAATGATTCCATTTTTATTTAAATAAAATGAAGAGACACCTAGTTTTATTTATAATTTGAAAGGAAGTTTCTGTGTTTGTTACACTTTCCAAGGTAACTAATCCTTCTCTAGAAAACTCCTTGCCCTAATTATTTTGTCTAGGGATCCTTAACAGTGTTTACAGTGTTAAAAGAATACACCATTTGTTTTCACCATATCACATAACTCAAATACAAACAGTAGGTAAGGTATACCAATGAACATGAACTGGTTACAAAATTGTAACACTTTGATTAATCAGAATGCTGGGTAAAGAAATATCCTCACTAAAAGAATTAATTACTTGGCTAATCAACAATTTCAACTTCTTATGAATCCTTTCTCAGAATGTTTTCAAACAGATTACAAAAGAAACTAATTATTATAAAATAAAGTTCCATCCAGGGACTCCCTGGGAAGGCCGGGGACCCCATGTTAGGAGCCCCTTTCCTATTTTTTTTCTTTCCTAGGTAATCTCCACCACTCTTAAAATCTCAATTTCTATCTAATAATAATTTCTATCTAATATTTCTAATCTCAAATCTTTCTCTCAAGCCCTAACCTCAGTCTAGATCTATATCCTGAACTTCTTACTGTACATTAACATCAATTCCACCTGATGTCCCATGGGTATCTCATACTCAACATATCTGAAGCACTGTCTTCCCACCCTGCCTAACTTAAACTCTCAGCATTGCCTATCATCACAGTTGGTGGTCCCAGTCATCAGAGGCAAAAACCCAAATAGCACTCTGAATATTACTTTCATATTCATCATCAAGTTGTCAAATTTGGAGAACTATTTCTCAAATTCCTTTGATCCAAGCACTAATGAACCTAAAGTAGAAGACTGACAAGAAGCTTAGCATCACAACCACAGAGGTCTGGATGTTTAAAACCTAGAATGAAATTTCTAGTGGATTAAAAAAAATCCTCAAGAGTTGGATCCGTTTTCCACTAAAATGCTGCTGCTTTTGCTTTTTTGAGTATTTTGATGTTTTTCCCCAGAATAAATAATCTTGAATTTTAGGTGTGATGTGATTTTCTGAGGAAACCACAAAAAAATGACAGCAATTTTCTAACTTGTTCTTTAAACATTCCAATGGGATAATGAAGACTAATGACTTTGGGAGGGGATGGGAGGTTGTTATTTTTTTTTGTTTGGATGAAGGTTCAGCCAGGACTGCTAAATTCAACTGAGAGGGAAGATGATTTTGAGAAAGTTTTAAGGCTAGAGATTTAGAGAAGGGGAGGGGGGCAAGAGTGATGAAATTAACAGTTTATCAAAGTTGGGCTGGTAGTACACCTGTATAATTTTGTCATGCAAAGGAGCCTGAAGTAAAGAAGTACTATGAAAGATAACTGTAAGAGCAATGTGTAGGCCTAGAAACCAGTCAGAAAATAAGCAAATCCAAGTGAATTACATATTATACCTAAAGCTAAGTATCAGATCTGTTCAGAAATGAGTATTAGAATAAAACAACCACAAATTTTAAAATTTAAACTACAAAGAGCTTTTTTTTTTAATAAGCAAGCAGGTTAAAAATACAGAGTCTAGTAAGTTAATTACACAAAATTTAGGCGAGAGATTTGGCTGCTTTTACCCAGGCAACTCATGTAAAAGTGGGACCCACTACAAATACTGGATACACAGTGGTAGCAACCATAAAATCATGCATTTACTTTTGTGAATTTTAAACACTCAAATATGTGATATAGGCCTTATGACATATTCTTCTACACAAGCCAACAAGAAGCTGGATGCTTATTCCAAATACCTAAATCATACATGATTATGTCATAGTTTTTTTTTGGTAAAACAAACAAACAAAAAAAAAACAAAACCGCTTATGGAAAAACAAAAATCTTTTTTTGTTTTGTTTTGTTTTTAAATGGGGACAACCCAGAGATGCTTGTTCCCCACTTACTGGGAAGTAATGTGACTTTGGGCTGTTACTCAGTTTTTCTATAACTCATTTCTTTCTTTATAAAATGGGGATTAGTAGTACACCATCTCATATGGTTGTTTTGGATTAATTGAGTTAATTCATGGATTAAATATAATGTATGTAACGCCTTTGGAACCTTCTTGGCACACAGTATGCATTCAATAAATGGCAGCAGCTATCATTAGCATCCTTTTCTACCTTAGTTATATTAAACAATACTTAAAATAGCCTAAGGTCCTTGATCAGCGAACCTAAAGGTCATAGTAGAGTCAACAATCTCCATGAGGCTAAGAGCACACAGGCCCAGTTTTTCTGTCAAGATTACACCTACAGGCTGGGAAGAGGTAAATCATGAATCCACCGTGCCTTCTCCAAAGTTAATTTGAGAAACTTCTGACATCCACATTCAGAAATCAAAAGCAAACATATTAAGTGGGGAGAGAGCATGGGGCCGTATAACACCTCAGAAAATTCACTAAACGACACTCCAAATACTAAGAACTGTAAGAACATTATTTCTATTAATCTCCTACTGATAAAGTGCCATCTTTTTCAGAAACGGCATCCTTACTAGAAACAGTAACAGCAGCAATACTTTGGCTGTGTCTTCTTGTTCGCTAACTCAACAAACACAACGCAAAACATGAATCGCAGACATCAGAGCTTCAAATCAACTGGTGGTCTTCTAAAAATGCAGTCTCTAATTCAGAAGATTTAGGGTGGGGCCTGGGATTCTGCATTTCTAAAAAGCTCCCAGGTAATGCTTACTGCTGGTCTACGGACCACACTTTGAGTGACAAGGATATATTTTACCTTTTATAACCTTTACAATCACCCCATCGGATGGGTATCATCATTCCACAAATGAGGAACCTGGAGTTGAGAGAAGTTAGTAACTTGCCCAAAGCCAAAGCGCCAAATGAATGGAGAGGTGGGTTTTACGACCTAGATTTGTGCAATTCCCAGGCCCGTGGTAATCATACCACTCCACCACCGTCTACTCAAGGAAACGAAGCCAACAGACATCTAGAACCCCCCGCAAACTCTGAACAACCTTAAATTATACGTGTCCCTAAATTAATCCCAAACAGACCCATAGTCAACAACTAGCCAGGAGCTACTGGAAGGTGTGCGGCAGCGGGAGCGGTCCTGAGCACCGCCCCTTCTCCCAGCGGCTCTGCCCCTCGCGGCTCGCGGTGCCTTGGATTGGGCACTGAGGAAACCCTCCGTCCACGCTCGCAAATGACAGAGACCTATATACACGCGCCGACACAGCCCAGTTATGGGACACTGGAAGAGATGTGACCTCGGGGCGGGTCACTCAAGCCGGGGCCCGGGACGGAGCTGCACGCCCAACCCCAAGGCCGGCGTGCACCCCAAAAGCCCACTCTTTGGGGGCCGAGGCAAGAAGGGGGCCCAGGAGGCGGCGATTCCCGCGCGCCAGAGGCGTTCGCTGAGCCGGGTGGGCTCCGGGGGCGGGCAGAGAGCGGGGCGGGGATGGGGCGGGGAGGCCGGGGTCCCAAGAGGGGAAGACCGGAAGGGGCCGCCGGGGGCGGCGGTTACAAACCCCACAAACCAAAAGGCGCGCTCCTTCGTCTGACCGCACTCACTCACCTCCCCCGTACACGCCGCCGCTCATAGCTGCTGTCGGCGCTACTCCTAAGCTAAAAATAACCGGGCGAAATGACCGCAACGGCCGCGACTGAGAGTCCCGTGAAGCACAAGCCCGTGGCCCCCTTAACTTCCACTGCCACCCCCCTCAGGCAACAAAGCGGCGTCCACACACCCCGCAGCGCAACTACACTTGCTGGCTCTTCTTACCAGCCAATCGCGAGCGGGCCAGTCTATCCTCTAGCCAATCAGAACGAGGCTATGCTGCGTCCCTGCAGGGGCTCAGCTAGTTTAGCCAATCGAAGGTAGTCATAGGGGCGGGGAGAGGGGAAAACGACGGAAGGAGAGAAGGAGTTGGGTTGCAGAGCTGAGGGGGGCGGGACTTACTCGGTGGGCGGGAGATTGGGGCAGAGGAGCCGGAGAAGGAGGAGGAAGGTTGGTGGGAGGTGTCGGGGGCGGGTCCAGGGGTGTGGCTGGCCGCGGAGGAGCCTTAGGAACCCAGGGGGAGGAGGGCAGACCTCTGGAAAAAAGGTTTGGATATTAAGAAAAAGTGTTCTCTTCCCTGGGTGACTGCAACAACTGTCGCTCTGCTGCTTCGCCAGACCGAAGGCAGCTGGTTTTTAAAATGCCCAAATCTGGTCATGTCACGCCACTGCTCAAACCTCTAACGTGGTTGCATATCCTTTTAGCTGATATCACTTTCTTAATTGGTACGCCTAGAATCTAGAAATATAGGGGCTATTCTTAAATTTAGGAACAATTGAGTAAAGCCCATCAGTCACGGTACCAGTGGGTGGCAGAAGTGATGAGGGGTGGGAAAACCCTGGCCCATTTTACTTTACCCAGTAGGACTATATACCACAGTATATTTGATCATGTAAAAAACTCCCATTGACTCAGTGAGATAATGCAGGGGTTGGCAAACTATGGCCCGCGGACCAGATCCAGCCTGCCATCTGTCTTCGTGTGGCCTATGAGCTAAACTCTAAAATGGTTTAAAAAATAATAATATTTTGTGACGTGAAAAGCATATGAAATTCACATGTTAGTGACCATAAACTAAGTTTTATTGGAACACAGCCACGCTTATCCGTTTATGGCTGCATTCACCCTATAAAGACAGAGTTGAGTAATTGTGACAGAGACCATGTAGGTCCACTAAGCCTAAAATATTTACTATCTGACCCTTTAAGACAAAGTTTGCTGACCCCTGAGATAATGCATGTAACAAACCTAGCACAGTGCACCTAAGTTAACTGTTGTCCCATATTTACAGCTCTCACTGTAGTGCGTATCAAGTCCCCTCCCCCAAATATCTGCTTCCACTCTGTGTTTTTATGATGTTTGACTAATAAAGCTGATGATGTTTAAAACATAGATACATTGATTTTGTATAATTAAATATTGAAGAGATAATATTTGTGAATTTATGATACACAGTAACCCATTTAAATTAACATTTAAATGCATAGTAATTCGTATACAGTAACTTAAATTTTACTTTATACATTGATATTGCTCAAGGCTATCTCCCAAGCATGTAGGAGAATGTATTCTAGAAATAAGATACCTAGTTGGGCTGAGTAAAATATCCATCCTACTAGTTCAGAGTTCATCAGAAACGAACAGTTCAACAGTGTTGATGAGTTCCACACCTTAGCTTGATGCCCAGTGCAGAGAGGGGAAGCTTGAAATACGGTGACTGTTTACTGCCACCACAACCACACCGGAGTGCAGGGCAACCTTAAATCTGATAGCACAAAGAAGACAGCTTGAGACAATACTCGAAAGTCATGCTTGGATACTTTTGCTTTTAAAGTAAGGATTTGTCCCTATTAGAAAAAATTTAAAAATATTAAAAAACAGATCGTTCATTTCAAGTGAGCTTGCTCCTTCATGTGCCATTGGATACATTGCTTCTATGTAATAATAAACCATTGAAATGAACTTCCTCACAGTACATCTGATGTGTCAGGACTGATCACATGTTAACTCAGATAAAAGTGCACACTTAAGCCTTTCATAAATTTTAATCAATAAAAAATGTAATATGGCATGAGGATGATTGGCCCTGAAATATTGAATTGCTGGAAGAAAGGAAAATTGAGAAAGGAAACCTATTCAGCAGCCTAAGAAAACAATGCCGGGGAACTGCACATTCTCAATAGTAATGGCATTGTTTCCTTTGAGGCAAGACTTATATGGAAGCTTATTTTCTTACATTCTTCCCAACTAGAAAAATTAAGAGAAAATATGTTAAAAGAAAAATGCAACAGAGACCCAGCAGAATCCACACACACAAAAATAAAATATCAGACATTTCTTAGGATTAATATTTCTTTTCTGTAACCTAATATGTTTTTTTCTAAATTCTTGGCCCAGCCTATGTTAATGTTACAGAAAACAGATTAAACAGCAGCAACGACTCAGGGTTATAGTCTGGCACTTTGATTCTCATGGGCATACCATCAAAACAATTAATACTTGCAGTTTTTCCCTCCTGAGCTACCATATTAGGTATGCCAGCCTGAAAACAAAAGTTTAAATAACATGTATGTAAACTTATCTAGCTTACAGGTGCTCAATGGCTGACTCTGAATCCAGATTTATATAAATGAGTGCGCTTTCAGAAACCCTTTAAACAATTCAATCAGGAATGTACCTGGATGCAATACTTGGTTTTGCCTCGCTGGGTCGCTGGTCTTCCATTCTTGTAATTTGCGCCAGGACTACGTGATGCTGCACGCAGCCTCATTCCTTTTTCCACCAGCTCTGTTGACACTCACTTAATGGAATCACAGCAATCATTACAAAATATTACCGATCTTGTCCTTTGTGGTCTTTGTCCTTTGTCCTTAGGGAAAGCAAAGCTTTCCTGTGACTTAAATTTGAAACTTAATACAAGCTAGGAAACAAACTCAGAGTTTGTTTTGGAAAAAATGATCCCAAAATGTATGTACCTCTAGAATTACTTTATTTCATGCTGCAAAATACATGATATTAGCAATTAGGAAAAGCAAACTTTAATATCGACAATTTTGTGTAGATATGTGTATGTATAAAGACTAATTATAAATACCATCCTCTATTTACTGAAGTTCCAAAAATTTAACATTCATGCAGGGACTACTACATTCCAGGGTAAATATCTGGAATCTAGAGTTTTTCAACCATAGAAATATGATCAGTCAGATTCACACATCTGTTTGCCATTAGAATAATAAGAGATCTGCTAACCATTTCAATAAAATGATCTAGATATACAAAGCAGCAAATCAAAGAATATTTGGTCATGTCTGTTGCCTTTATAACACACCAACAGGTCTGTTATAGTATTAATATTGTGGTCCTGGGCAGGAAAAAAAAGAAAAGGACAAAGTTCTAGATGCTCTGTGAATTTTGCAAGTCTACACTGTTATTTCAATATCACTTTTAAAAAATATTTTTTCATTTGATATAATTCTCATGAAAAATCACAAGACGCATAAGCAATGTGAACATTTAATCACTGGGTGGTATAAAATGGCACCATGCCACCTTGGGTTACTTTAGGACAAGTCATGGGTTTCCCTCTGATCCAAGTCGGTGCCAGCACCATGATATGGGGCTATTACACAACTCAAGAAGAAACAATGAACTGAGTCCAAGGTTCTTGCTTTGTACTGCTTCTTTAGTACCCTCAAAACCATTTTGGAATAGGAAGGATCTTATCTGCTATATGACAATAATGTGTACAAATTAATGGACTCCTATAATTTTCCTACATAGGAAAAGTACTTGCATAGTTTCTCATTCTTCCAAGTGTGATGGGAAAGCCAAGTGGATTAGTCAGCCAAAGGGGTGCTGACGGTCTTTAAAATATCTGTATTTATATTTTAAACATCTTTATTTCCCATTTATGAAAGTAACACCTGATGAGTAAGCAATATTTAATTATATACATCTAAATGTAATGTCTCTGGTAATCCAAAACCCCAAAGATAAGCAATATTATGCATTTACACCCTTCTCCCACCCCCATTTTTATTACTATTTTCTAGATTTTAAAAAAAGGAGCATATATTACTTTAATACTTTTAAAATATAAAGTATCAATAAAATGGGCAAAGGAGAAGGATAAATTTATTTATAAAACCACAAGAAGGAGCAAATGTAGCTCAAGTGGTTGAGCGCCTGCTTCCCACATATGAGGTCCCAGGTTTGATCCCTGATACCTCCTAAAAACAAATAAACAAAAAACAACTTGGGGGAGACTATGTAGCTCAGTGGTTGAGCACCAGCTTCCCACATATAAGGTTCCAGATTCAATCCCCAGCCCCAGTACCTAAAATAAAAGAGGGGGGGGGGGAAGTATGAAGTAAGAAATGAAACTATGCTCTCCCTTCAAAACTGCCTCCCCATGGTTAATATTTTGGTTGATATTTTTCACTTAATAAAATTAAGATAGCTTACCACATAATGAATATATTTACCTAATTTTTAAAATGATTGCTTAGAATAGAGGCCAGCAAACTACAACTTGTGGGCCAACTACCTAGTTTTATAAAGTTTTATTGAAACACAGCCACACTGATTAGTTTCTGTATTATCTATGGCTGTTTTTGTGCTATAACCACAGAGTTGAGTAGTTGCAAAGTGACTTTACAGCCGACAAGCCTAAAATACTTACTCTCTAACATTTTAAGAAAAAGAAGCCTTCTAATTCCACTTGAAGGTTATTTCGTATTTAAGCAATCTCCTATTGATTGACATTTCAATTATTTCTGAAGTTATAAACAATTATAAAGATGAAATCATAGTTCTGTCTTGCATTATAAATACCTTGGGTTCATATATCTTTGCATATTTGTGACTATTGACTTATAGAAGTTTAAAATTTTTATATTAATGTATCAATCTTTTCTTTTATGATTTTTGCATAAAAAAGAGGATGGCTCACATTTGTTAAAATATCCCAGAACTACCAAAAACTGTTGTTGTTTTTTCTTCCCAGAATATCCAGCCCTCTGCAGAATTCTCCAGTACCTAAATGGCCTGCTCATCCTTTTTACCATCTATATCAGGAAAACTGCACAAAACCAAAGCAGAAAGGGGTGGCTGCTACTGGGGTATCAGCCACCCCTGCTTGGTCATGTTCCAGCTGCCTGTGCAGAGTTAATCTTCTTCTGAACTCCAAATTTGGACTCTTGCATTAGTGGACATTGAGTCCTCTGCCTGGCCTGGTTCTTCCCACACAACCTCCCCAGGACTCTGGCTATGCCCTTTGCCTAGCCTGGCACAGCTTAATTCTCAGAGTATTAACCTCACCTGGGTTTTCTGGACTCTAGGCCTTGCCCATGCCCTCCAAAATGATCTCACACCCTTGGCTGCAACTTATTTACTTATGGCTTGCCCTGTTTGTTTTGTGGTCACCAGCCCTAAAAGGCTAACAGAACTGCTACCAAATTGAATTCCTCTCCAAATGTTCTCTGGGTATGGTGTTTGAATACATGTGTATTTGTTACTGAAGAAATAAAGTGATTCATTAAGTAAGAAAAATCCCATTAGGCCTCTGAAGATAATGCCTCACACACATTTTCAAATGCCTGAATTAAATCACAGCATACTTCAAATACCATCCAAGAAGAGATTTGGCAGGGGTGGGGGCAATATGTAATGAAATTAACTCTTACAATTAACTATTTTAAACAAAAAAATTAACTGATTCAGAACTCCTAAAGGATGACATCACAGCTTAATAAATCATGCAACATGGAATTTTCAATACTCTTGCAAAAGTATTCTTTCTTGAGGTTTTCTGAGAATTTATTGTCACAAGTTTTGCTCTCCTGGGAATTCATTTTCTCATAAACTGTAAAGAATATGTCTTGCAAAAAGTAAATATATGGAATAACTATTTCTCAAGTGCAGTATTTCTTTTCTTTCAGCTTTCCTCTCTTTTGTCATTTATACCTTTCATTCTCTTTCTGGAGAGAATTTACAATTCTCTTTACGGAATGACAAACATAGGAGGAGTTCTGGGGAAATGGTGTCAGAGTAGACAGGCAAGGCTCAACTCTCTCACAAAAACAACAGAACAACAGAACAAGGACCAAAAGCTGTCCAAGGGACCTGGTTTGGGGGGTCAGTGGTCCAGGACAGTGCAGCACAACTCCCAGGAGGGTGAGAGAGAGACGAAGAACCCGAAATAACAAGCATGAGTTACTAAACCCCCACAGTGGCCAGGAAGGGCTCCCATCCCCCACCCTCAAGCCATTAAGCCAGGATTAAACCCTGGGTCACTGGGTCACTGCAGCCAACTGAGAGGAGAACAAACATCTTCCTCCCTGTCAGCTGTTACAAGGGAAATGGGAGGGTGAGTCGGGCTTCTCTTCAGTGAACTTGCCAGCAGAGCCCACTTTGAATCACTGCTTTGGTCAGACCAGAAACACAGCAAAGCAGAGATTGAAAGAAACATCTCTGTGGAAATGTTGGCCAACCAGCATCATCTGCTGGCCAGCCAGTATATTGCAAGGAGAAAAATTGCTTTTAGATCTCTCTTTACCCCACCCCTAGGAAAAAATCTGTGCTGCATTAGTGAGTCCCTGGCCCGATTTTGATCACTTAAGCTGGGCAATTTTAAAGACTTAGAAGAAGTTGAAGCAAAAATCAAAGAAGAACTGTGGGGGGAAAAAACATAGGCAAGAAAGACAAATTGATCATGAGAGTAAATTCATCAACATATTCAGATGCCTAGACATCAGTAAAAAATTACAAGCGATACTAGGGAACAGGAACAGATGGCCTATCCAAAAGAACAAACCAAATATCCTGATGAGATACAGGATTTAAGACAATCAATGATAATCACACAAATCTATGAAATCAATTCAAAGAATTGAAGGAAAATATGATTAAAGGGATAAAGGATATTAAGAAGACCCTGGGTAAGCATAAAGAACAATTTGAAAGCCTGTAAAGAAAAGTAATAGAGTTTATGGGAATGAAAGACATGATGGATGAGATTAAAAATACATTAGATGGGAAGCAGATGTGGCTCAAGCAATTGGGCTCCCGTCTTCCATATAGAAGGTCCAGGGCTTGATTCTGGGGGCCACCTGGTGAAAGCAAGCTGACCCGTGCAGTGAGCTGGCCCACGTGGAGTGCTGGCCTACACGGAGTGCTGGCCTGAGCAGAGAGCACAGCAAGATGATGCAACAAAAAGAGACACAGAGGAGAGACAATAAGAGATGCAGCATAGCAGGGAGCTGGGGTGATGCAAGAGATTGAGTGCCTCTCTCCCACTCCAGAAAGTCCCGGGATAGGTTCCCACTGCTGCCTAAAGAGAAGACAAGCAGACACAGAAGAGCACACAGCAAACGGACATGGAGAGCAGGCAGCGAGTGCAAAAGACAACATGGGGAGAGGATAAATAAATAAATAAATAAATAAATAACTATTTTTAAAAAATACATTAGAGGCACATGAGAACAGATTTGAATTGTGTGAAGACAGAATTAGTGATTTTGAGGACAGAACATCTGAACTGGAAAAGACAGAAGAGAAAGAGAAAAGAATGGATAAGATGGAAAGGGGTCTCAGGGAATTGAATGACAATGCAAAATGCACAAACATATGCATTATCGGTGTTCCAGAAAGAGAAGAGAGTGGAAAAGGGGCAGAAAGAATATTTGAGGAAATAATGACCGAAAACTTCCCAACCCTTATAAAAGTCATAAATATCCATATCCAAGAAGGACAACATACCCCAAACAGAATAAAGCTGAGTAGACCTACTCTGAGGCACCTACTATTCAGAATGACAAATATCAGAGATAAAGAGAGGATTCTAAAATCAGCAAGAGAAAAGCAAAGCATCACGTACAAGGGAACCTCAATAAGATTAAGTGTCGCTCTCTAATCAGAAATCAAGGAGGTGAGAAGAAAGTGGTATGATGTATTTAAGGTACTGAAAGAGAAAAGCTGTCAGCCAAAAATTTGGTATCTAACAAAACTGTCCTTCAAAAGTGAGGGTGATTTGGAAAAGACCTTGAGAAAAAGGGGGAAATATCAAATACAAATGAGTTTTTTTCCCTATATTTTCAAGATTTATTTTATTAAACATATTAAACACTTTATGTTCTGCATCTGATGATTTCAATATCTGGAGCATTTTCAGGTTTGATTCTGTTCACCATCATTGCTGCTGGCTGGTTGTTGTTTTTTTAAAACAATTTATTGAAGTATATCATTCATACATGAACATACATAAACCACAAGTGTTCAGTAAACATCATGAACTTACAAAACAAACATGCGTAACATCATACAGGGCTCCCACACATCACCCGCCCCTCCCACAAACACCTTGCATTGTTGTGAAACATTTGTTAACAAATCATGAAAGAGCATCATCAAAGTATTACTACTAACTATAGTCTGTATCTTCCTCCCCATACATATTTTTAAGGATTTATTTATTTATTTATTTACTTTTATGCATTTTTACCCCCCCCCCGCCCCATTTTTGCTGTTTCTGTGTCCATTCACTGGACAACTCTCTGTGTCCATTTCCTGCCCTCTCTTCTCATCCTTCTTCTCCTGTCTTCACTGGGATTTGATCCTCGGAATCTCCAATGTGGGAGAGATGCATCCTACTGCCTGTACCACCTTAGTTCCTGGTTTTTCAGTGTGTCTCGTCTTGGCTCTCCCTTGTGTC
>JAQZBX010070485.1:0-15406 GCA_029593785.1 Cabassous unicinctus
ATGTATAACATATACATAAAAGAAAAATTATGATAAAAGTAGCACAATGACTGGGAATGAAGAATTGTATCTCTACTACTTTATAGTTCTTAATTATAAGTTATGTGGTATATTATTTTAGGTAGACTATGATTAATTAAACATGCATATAATAATCTCTAGGACAACCAATAAAAAAGATAAGACCCAAAAATTATATACATAAGAGATTAAAATAAGGATATCATTACAGTGACTCGCAAATATGAAAAGGAAGATAACAAAATTTTGTAAACTATTTTTAGTTGTTAAATTTGATAATTTAGAGTAAATGTACAATTCTTTAAAATGCTCACATCAGAAGAAATGGTAGCCTTAATATTCCTATACCTTTTAGAGAAATTGAATTTTTCCTTTAAACTCTTCTAAATGACGATTTGGAATTTGTTTTACAAATATGAAAATCACATATATCCTTCATACTGAAATGTGGACATAGTGCTATATGAAACTTCTTCAACCATGCAGAAAAGGACATATTTGGACATAGTAGAGCAACAACAGAAGAAATCTGGGTCCCACGGTTACCTCATGGAAAAGAGCCACCCACAAAGCCCAGTCAGCTAAAGTCTTCAATGTTACCCCAAGGATACTTTCCACTTTGTGAGCCAATGTTGCTGAAGCCCTTTCTTACAATAGCCTGTACCTAAGTGATAGAAGTTCTCTCCCTACCCCAGTCACATTACTTGATAAATCACTCTTTCCATTGCAGAGTTCTTCCTTTCTGGAAACAAGACTGTACATGTATATTTGAGAATATTTAGCAGCTATCTCCAAAATTACACAGTCTTCTATTAACAGCTCTAGAGAACACTGATAGCAACATACATTTCTCAAAAGTCCCTGCTCTTTGTTAGTGCTTTTTAGTATGATAATTATTGCTTTTTTGAACTCTGAAAAATTAGTATATTTTTGTAGAAAAAATGTCATATCACAAAATGGTGAGTAATAATGCAATCTCTAAAGGCAGACAGTCTGGCTCAAATGTGAGCATGTCCTTTACCCTGTTGACTGACCATGACTAAGTTATGTTCCAGTTTCATCCTCTGTAAAATTCAGCCTTTCAAAAAACATTTATTGAAGCACACTTCTAAGTACTGGGATTATAGCACTGGACAAAATTGGGACAATATAGAGCTTTTATAGTGGAGGAAATTAGAAAGGAAACAAAAGCCTTAAGCAAAATATTGAGAATGTTAGAGTAACTGCTATGGAAAACAAATGCAGTAAGGACAAGGGATGGGATCAGGCACTATTTTAAATAGGTTGGTAAGATATGGTATTATGAGGAAGTAAATGAGAAAAGACCCATGCAGTTATCTGGGGGATGGGAATTTTAGGAAGAAGATAAAAATGGAAGAAGTCCAATAGCATTAAGGCTAATGTGTAGAGGGAAGCAGGGGAAGTTCAGTTTGGCTGTGCCAAAGTGAGCATAACAGATGCAATGATAAAGGATGTGTTCATAGAAATAAGACAGAGGGAAAAAATCATGTTGGAACTGAGGCTCTTATGAAAATTTTGAGTTTTGCTGAGTGTAATGGGAAGTCACAAAGGTTTTGGAAGAAAAACGACATAATACACTTTACATTTTAGCAGTAACACTCTGGCCCCTATATAAAGATTTGACTTGAGAGGAATAAGGCAGAAAACAGAGAGACAGTCTAAAAGGCTGCAGCAATATTTTAAATTGAGATTATAGGTCTTTTGGGCCAGGGCAGTAACAGAGGAGGTGTTGAGAAATAGTCACACTCAAGTATATTCTGCACAGAGATTCAATATATGCCGATGGACTTGATGTGGGGTGTGTGGCATAGAGAAAATGCCAGGATGAGGCTTAAGTCTTTACCTGAACAAGGGGGAGGGTGACTTTCCATTATCTGAGATTAAATTTTAGGTATTTCAAAAAAATTACCTGAGAGTTATCTTGTGAAGATAAATTACGTGAATTATATATCGAAAGCCCTTTGAATATTCTTTGCCACTCATTAAGTGCTCAGTAAATATAATCCATAAATATATAACAGCAATAATTTGTAAACAAAAACTAATGTTCATATTTTGTCATGCTCTATTCGTCTTATTTTCTTAATCATTGTAAGTGTTTCAAATTTACAATACATTGCATTTAGACATGACACCATAAACGAAAGGATGTTTTCTTAAAAATATTTCAAAACACATCTTACATAAAATATGATATGCACTGATTTGAGTAGGGGAAATACAGGAAAAATGCAAATAATCTATGTTTTCACATTGCCCAAATATGTCACATTTATCTAATAACATTATTAATACTTTCTAGAATATATTATAAGAAAATAGGGGACTCTGAATTTAATTAAAATATAAGTATTTCCTGAACTTTTCATGTCTGAAAAATTAGAGCATCTATTGACCATTTTGTCAAAACTAACCAAAACAATGCAATTTCTAAATTACAAAAATGTACATAAATGAAAACAAGTCCAGAACAATTCATAAGAAAGACTAGAAAATGTAAAGACCTGGTAAATATCAGATAAGACACAATGCATGTAAAAGATGAGGGATTAGTCAAAATGAACATTATTAAAAGTATATGATGTGGCTCAAGCAGTTGATCGCCTGCTTCCCACATGGGAGGTCCCAGGTTCATAAAAACAAACAGCAAGCAAACAAATGAAAAAAAAACAACCCAGGGGAACCTAAGTGGATAAGTGGTTAAGTGCTGGCCTCCCACATATGAGGTCTGGGGTTCAATCCCCAGCCCTGGTACTGCCAAAAATAATTAGATAGATGATTGATAGATAGATAGATAGATAGATAGATAGATAGATAGATATATAGATAGACAGATAGATAAAAATAAATGCTTACCAAAGACATCTCTGCAAATAAAAAAAAGAAATTGCCATAAATACAGATTCTAAACAGTATACAGTTCTGAGCAAAAATAGTCAAAATAAAGTAATTTATATGGATATAATATAAGCTACATTTTTATTATGAAAGAAATTTCATATAAATTTCATTTAAAATTCAGGTTGTAGAGAAAATAATGTACATTTTATATTTTTGAATAACTTAATGAACATTGATGAGTTAGTGAAAATCATTACTATTTTACTCCTAAAAGAGATAGTGAACTTTATTTTAATCTTTCAAAAATCATTTAAGAAAATGTATGTACAAATTATTAAAAAATGTAAAATAAATTAAAAGAATATAAATTATTGAATGCTAAAAAAATGTATCTAGCACCCATTGCTTAAACAAATAAAAAATAATCAAACATTTGGAAAATGAAGAAAACATATTTTCTTAAATATACATTGAATAGCAAAGAAAATTTAAATTGCAATTACAGTTTATGTAGAGGATTTCATAAAAGGAACTTTTAGACCCTACCTGGATAAAATTTATGGGATGTCAGAAAATTTAGATTCATTACCAATTCTTAGTTTTACAACATTTCCCTATTAAAATTTGTGTAACAAATGAGCCAAGAATTTAATTCAAGATAGCAAACTTACAGAAATTAGGAGAAAGGAAAAAATATTTTTATCATACTAGAATTATACAAAGTAATGTACTGACATATCACAGATTGCTAAGATTTTTAAATGATTAGCTGGAAAATACAAAAGCGCTATCAGAGCATGAAGATATTTAACATCATTAATTACAAAACTTCAGAACTTAAACCATGGAAAGATGAGGTTCTTGATTCTGTTCACGAACCAAGAAAACATTTGTTTTAATTTTCTAATCTGCTCAAGCAAATACTTTAGAATGTGTGGGCATAGACAATGGGAATTTATTAGATTGTGGTTTTGAAGCTAAAAGAAAGTCCAAAACAAGGTGTCATCAAAGCATCATTGAGGCAATGCTCCCCCAAGCCTATGGCATTCCAGGACTATCTGCCAGTTATCCCTGGAACTTAGTTTCAAGGCACATAGATGCATCTCCTGGTCTTTCTTTTCTCTTCCAGTTTCCCTTGACATTTGGATTCTATCTGTTGTGTCTGAGGCTTTCTCTCCCTTTCACTGAATTTCAGTCTCTTATAAAGGATTCCAGTAAAAGGATGAAGAACCATCACTATTGAGGTGGGCTAAATCTTACTTGAAGTAACCTCATCAAAAATCCTACTTAAAAGGGTTCACACCAAAGGAATAGATTAAATTTCAGAACATGCTTTTCTGGGGTGCATAGAGATCCAAACCCCCAAAATATTCAACTCTCAAAGGAAGTATTAAATATTATAGTTATGAGTGGAAGCCAAAAGTTGCAAAAGAGTAATAGAAAATAACAAAAACTTGCATATATGCATGTAATGCATACATGCACAGATACAGGAGACCATGAAAAAAACTGTAAAAAATTGTTAGGATATTGTTATTTTCTTTAATAATTTAAAGTATTTTCCAGTTTTTCTTCAATGTTCACATATATTTTTTCAATAACTCATTTTTATCAAAATATTTTGATTTTGCTATAAGAACAAATATTGAATTGCAGTTTTTCCTTTTTAGATATTAGTTTGTTTATGAATAAGATTAAACAAAAAGAATTTATAAACCACCAGTAAACATTTTCATTACAAAAGTTATTGTATATTCAAAATTTTGCAAAAATGTAAGTATTCTGATTATAATGGCCAAAATTTATTAGTACTACCTAAATTCTTTCCATATATCATCTGATTTAATCTAATAACTCTATGGATTTAGAATTATTTTTCTTGCAAAACTGAGAAATTACATTTACATTTCCAGTGACTTACTAAGGGATATACATCTAAAAATCTGGCATATCTAAGCTCTAAACCCTAGATTGTTCAGTTTAAAGCAGCCGTCTATGACTATACTATATTTCTTATGTACAAAATAAATAGAATGACTTCTGAAAGTGCTCTCCATAAAAATTTCTCTAAAATTGGAACTTTCATGGAGATTTCTATGATACATTTTGAAAGACCATGACATATTTTTTAACATTAGTTGCCCTGAAATACACATATATTTAAACCACAGGCTTAATACATATTTCATAGGTTCGAATTACAATGCAGAGTTCCTAAAACATATTCTTGGAAATGTTGCTGATCATGGATGGTGAAATAGAGGATGGCTCAGCAGAAATGCAAACTAATTACAAGATGCCATTGTATTTAGAAAGGCACAAATTAAATACCCAAATAGGTATGAAAGAAAAGTTGCATGCATATTTTCAGCATCACTGTCATTTCAATTGCCTGGAGCCCTCTCTCTTCTGTATGACTCTAATGAGAGCATTTTTTACTTCTTTGTCCCTAGGGCTGTGAATGAGTGGATTCAGCAAGGGGACCACCATAGTATAAAACACATAGGCCACTTGATCTTTTCCCAAGGAGTAAGAATTCTTTCATTTTAAATAAGCAAAAATCATGGTACTATGAAAGATGGTGACTCCCAGGAGGTAGGAGGCACAAGTAGAAAAGGCTTTGTGCTTTCCTGAAGTAGAATTAATTTTCAAGATGGTAGACAGAATGGACATTTAGGACACAGAGATCATGATAAGAGACATAGATACAGTTGTGCCAGCGAAAATGAATATCATGATTTCAGGGTCACAAGTGTCAGTGTAGGACAGGGCTAAAATTGGGGTTGTGTCACAGAAAAAGTGATAAATTATTTTGGAATTACAAAAATGCAAACTGTTCATGCAAGGAACATTGACAAACAATTCAATAAAACCAATCACATAGGAACCAGTGACCAGGACATGGCAGAGTCGGGTGGACATAATGACTGGGTAGTGAAGAGGATTGCAGATAGCTACATAGCAGTCATGAGCCATTGAAGAAAGAAAGAAGAATTCGGTGGCACCCAAGAAGACAGAAAAGTACATCTGGGTGAAGCAGCCAATAAATTATATATACTTATAGGAAGTCAATAAATTCTCTAGGTTTTGGGTGTGATGACAGTTGAGTAACTGAGGTCAAGGAATGACAGGTGACTGAGGAAAAAGTAAATGGGGGTGTGAAGCTGTAGATAAAGGCAATTTATCAGTATCATCCCTGCATTCCCCAGCACAGTAATCAGGTATATAAGGAGAAATAGTATAAAGAGGACACACTGTATCTCTTCAGAGTCTGTCAATCCCATAAGGATGAAGTCAGGGACATTTGTGTTATTCCTACTTTCCATAGTGTTCAACTGTTGTCAACTGTTGAAAATCAAAGGTCATACTTAGCATGAATGACATCAAAACAGTTTTTGCTTCATGTATAATCTGGAATTTTTAAAAATTAGTAATTATAATAATTCATAATAAAGAGAAATTTGCAATATATTACTGAAATGGCAATAGTTTTATTGTCTAATTTATAAATTAGGCATAAACCATCCTTTGGATATTATATAACAGAAACTTATGTATTTCATTATTAGAATGGACTTGAAACTGTTAAAAAATATTTCACTTTATTCATACATTCATCCAGATGAAAATTTTATACCATAGATTTCATTACTGTACACATTTTTAGATGACAAATGGGTACAGAAAATTAAGTAAATTATTCATAGACAAAATAATTAACTTTGGCTCTGCTCTGTGATTCTAACAAGATTGATTGTGTCCAGAGATCATGTACATAACACTTTATCCCTACTTATATTTAATTTCAGTAAAATAGAAAAAAATGCTATAGAAAAAGCAATGATAGTTTTAAAGAATGATCAACTGTTCTTTTGTATCTGATATTATTGTACATATGACAGATGAGAAATTAAACACTTATGCCACTTTAATGAGTTAATTGATATTATAGACCACATATTGCTATAACTTTTGAGAAGATATGTTGTCATATAATTATTTAAGATAAAATTTCTTCCAAAAAGTATAATTTCAATAAAGGTACATTGCTTTGTCACTCTGATTCTATGAATTCTATATTTCTATGTTTACAAATTCTGTTATTTCATAGGTAAGCCCTACATGATATGTATATGCTTCTGCATATTTTCTAATTATATCCCTATTTTTGAGATAATCTAAAATACTCTTACTTTGAGAGTGAAAATACTTACCATGAGTCAAAAGTGGTCAAAAACTTCTTTCAGCCCTATATGTCTAGAAATTTCAACTTCAAGTTTCTCTCACAAATAAAACATGCAAAACAGTTAAAAGCCTGACAATTCAATGATATAATATTTGTTTGCTTTGATAATGACCTCTTTAATACTTTGTGCATACATATTTTTTGTTCTGAGGTAAAAAATAATTCAACCTAAAAATTCTGTTAAGGTTCTCATCAAATCGAAAGTTCACTGAAAATTATGTATCACAAGAATACCAGGGAGCTACTGGGGACATACACAGGGGTGTGTCTCCCTTGCCTTTCACTCTGATAATGCCATGGCATCTGTTATGCTGAAAATTACTTATAATGCAACATCTGGTCATCCCAGGGACCATTTCCAAAGGAGAGTGCTTGGCACTATTCCAAGGATAAAATTTCCAGGACTAATGCATCTGTGTTAGGTTTGTAACAGTGTTTCCTTCCCCTTAGAAGCCACATGATGTTGAGCATCATTTTCTGGTATTCTTTTGGGATTCTCTATTTTATGACTGGTTAAAAAGAAGGTATTTCTAGAGAAATACTTAAGCTGTGGATGAAAGGCCAAAATGTTAACCACCAGAGATGCAACAGTACATTTTCCACAATGTAACCTTTTTATATTTAAAAGTTGGTCCCTATCATAGGGAGTGAAACATTACTCATTAATTAATAAGGTAAAAACAAAATTCACAAAAGGAAATGAAAACCATTCATAAATATTATTAATCTTATTTTTTCCTACCAATAATTTTCCTTTGTGTACCTATTTTTATGTATACTTATTAGTTCACACAATTTTATTGTACCATTTTAAAATAACATCTTGATTTTAATATTAAATATTTATAACTCTTCTTTACTTGTGTTTAATACAATTTGATAATTTTTGCATTGGCTGCTTTTTCATAACTAATTTCTATGATTAGTCAATGAATATTTTTGTGGCATGACAAATTAAACATGGTAGATTTTCTCCTGTCAGTTTTTGCACTGTCACCTAATTCATCTATACAGATTTTTTGTTGTAGTCAGCCACAGCAATATTTCTGCAACCTGCTTCATTATTTTACTGTTCCTGGATTTTATCATCTTAAAAGAACCGTAGGAGAAGAAAGAAAAAAAATCAATGCTGAGTAGAATAAAGTTTTGATAACAAATTAATGTCCAAAAACTCACTGAAATGCTTTCTTGTGACTCTTGCATTAATTAATGATACCAAAACCGAAATCTTCGAAGATTTATAAGCAACTTGTACGAGAAAAGCTGCTTACGTGCCAGAATTTCAGAAGAGAATTTGATAGTATGGTTCATGGAATTTACCAAATACTATGTTACATATTTACTGAACTTTTGGAAGTACAATTCTTCTCAATAAAAAATCAGTGATATTTAGAAAAACTAATTTAGAAATTAAAAAGACAGCATCAATTTATTTCAAAATAAATGATGTTGGGGATTTTGCCAAATGAGAGAATAATGAAGATTTTCTCTATCAATGCCACCTCAGTAGGGTCATCTTACTACTTTCAAAACCTCCATGAGTGATTTTTTCCTCCCAGAGTTGAAATCAATTTTTTTTGTCATTATGTGTACTTTCAAATGACATAAGTAAAAGTTGAAAGAAGACACAAAACTGAGTTTATCATGATTTTTTTTTGCTGTCCTTTTTTTTTCTTAAACTTTATTTTCAGAGAAGGTTTAGTTTTACATTTACAGAACTATTACATTAAAAGTATAAGGAGGGATGTGAGTCAGCCGACCCCCACCCTCACCCTGGGAAGTGACTTCACAGTCCCCGGACTTCCCAGGGCCAGGGCTTCTGATTTGTTAACCGACTAGTGGTGTCCTGAAATGGAAGAGGAGGCTGTTATCCAGAGGGCCCAGCGACGGGCACTGTCGCCATGGATGAGCGACCTGTGTGTCCAAGACCAGGGACAAAGGCCCCTCCATAGGCCCCGCCCTAACTTCCGGGGCCAGGGGGCGCTGCTCAAGTATTGTAGGGAAAGGAACATTTGGGACAATGTTAACTCTTTACCAGGGAGGTACAGTTGGGATAGTGTTAAATCTTTACCCGTCCAAGTTCCAATTAAGTGCGTCACAACCTCTGCGACGGCCGGCCATGCCGACGACCCAGTGGAACCAAGCAGAACTTCTCCAGTGAATTGCAAATGGAAGGTGTCTCAGCAGAAAACAATGAAATTTATTTAGAGCTGACCCGAGAAAACTTATCTCAGGCCTTGAAAACGCCCAGAATGCCAGAGCTTTGAGAATCAAGCTCCTATTTCCCTGCTTCAAAGTCTCGGTAGAACTGTTATGTGTCTCAAGCACTAATCGAATTGTGCTTCCTCAGAATAACCCATAAAGGTTATTCTGAGGAAATTGTGGACGGAGTTACAAGAACCTATAATCCCAGACTCTGATGTTAGAATGTACTTGCCAGTTTTGAAGACTATGATGAGTCTCGTGGAGAAGATGAAAAACATCAGCCATGACCTTGTCCACCTGTTGCTTCACTCTGAGATCTCTACTTTTGGGAATTTGGGCCATTTCTGAGTTCCTGGCCCTCATTATTTGCCTTCTCTCTGGGTCTTGATGCTGTCAGAAATTATTGAAGCAAACCTAAATGGAGAAATGAACTTGGAAATAGAAACTGAATTAGTGTGTGGTACAATTCATTTTAAATTCTTTGGAAATCCTCAATTAGACTGAAAATATCTCTCATTATAGAAACCCAGAACAAATGACTGAGGTGCACATGGATATTAGGGAGAGCCTACAATTTCTTGCTGAACCAAAAGTAAATCCCACAAAGGACCTGTGCAATATTTTGAGTAACAGAATCGTCCGTTTTGATTTGCTTCATCAAGATTTTTCCCTCCAGTATTTCATTCCAATATGGTCACAGCTCTGCCTTACCAGACCTAGGTTGTAGTAGGAAGAGAAAATAGGTTTATGTGTCTAAGTTATTTGTCTATGTCCTCAAAGTAGCATGAATCATATACACTCATGTCTTCCTTTATAATATTTTGACTAGAAATTGACTAGATATTGAATTACTGAAAAACAGTTGAATAAACAATAATACTTCCTTTTCTCACATTTGTTGTGTTTTTGACATTCACCAATCATTTCATGAGTTGGGAAATAATATCTTAATTTTAAAATCTGCTATGGTAAAGAAGATTTAAATGCAATTATTTAAATGTCATGAAACCCTACGTAATTTCTCCCAGGTCTTTACAGAATTTGTCATCACGCCAGACTTGACTTTGATGATTTTATATCTCTCGAGATCTTTTCTGTGAGTGGAGTGTGGCTAGTTAAAAGAGCTTTATCTGGGAGTGAAGGAGCTGCCATGGAGTGTTGGCAGGTCTTCTACCTCTTTGCAACAGCCATTCATAAAATGAGGATGATACTTACCTCCCACAGTGGAGGAAGCAGATAGAAAACTGCAGACTTACAGAAATGCATGGTGCCATTTTATTGAACAATATACCAAATTAAAATTGTGTTAGGCCAAAGAGTAAAAATTTATTCCATTTAGCAGAACAGATACAACTTGAAAAATTAACTTATTTCAAGACTAACATTCTCAATGTGATTAAATCTCTTTTAAATAGCTTTCTGGATTTTAGAGACAACTTCTGCTGGCTGTGATCATGTAAGAATCTGTGAAACACTGTGGTGTATGGAATGCCTTCCTCCATACTGGGGCAGATAACTCAGTGGCAAGCCCAGCTCCTGCCCGGTGCCAGTGTTTCTTTGTTAATTATATCTCAAGTTAAGTTTTGGAACCAATCCTGGGCTGAGTCAGGTAATATTAATAATTCCAAATCCAGCAACTCAGTGGCCTTGTCATCCTCCCGTCCAGCCTTTCTTGGTCTAGCTAGGAACTAATCATCTGCCATTTTTCCCCGCCTGAGTTTACAGTGGTGCCACACCTGGCCTGAAGGGCTGTGCTTACCACTGGTACTCTTGGGGGCCTGGAGTTCGTCTCAACTTTGGTGTCTGGGATTGGGATTTTGGTTCCTGCTGCCAGACACTGAAGAATTTTGATGACAACCTTGTTCTTGATAGATATCATCAAATTGGCAGAGCATTGTTTTTTGAAGAGATGCACGGTGAACTAGTAGATAAGATTGTGTTGTTGTAACTGGTATTGCCTCAAGATTATTAGAGAACTAAATTAACCCAGTTAGACACTGCTGATGAGTGTGAAAATTGATGTAACTGTCATAGAATCCAGTTTGGTTAATATACATGCAAAATGTATACAAGTGTACCTTTTGATCTAGTACTTCTGCTCATTGGAAGTTAAACTAAGATAATAACTGTATTCTAAGACTAATATACTGGAAAACTGAAAATACCCTAACTAAATACATAGGGGATTGGTTAGGTAATTTATGGTTTGATATGATAGTCCATACTCTAATGTTACACACAAAAATGTACTGGTATGGTAAAATGTTTTAATTTATAGTTAAGTGAAAAAAAGGTAGGTTAGACAATGGCATGTACAGTATAATCTGATTTGGGGGAATAATAATGTATATGCATATGTCTGATAGAAAAAGATTGGGTGGATAGACACCAACATATAAACTTGGTTATGTCTGGGTGGTTTTTATTTCAAAGATATATTTTCTAAAACATTTATAATCATTATTGTTAAAAAATAAATTATTTTATAAAGGAAAAAAATATAGGGAATTCCTATATAACCCCCTCACACACACCCACTCACATATTTTCCCCTATTATTGACATTGAGATTAATGTGGTACATTTGCTACAGTTGATGAACTAATATTGAAGCACTGCTACTAACCAAAGTCTAGAGTTTACATTATCTTTTATACTTTATGCTATATAGTTCCATAAGTCTTGACAAATGCATTGTGTCATGTGTCTGTCATGGCAGTATCATACAGAAGAATCTCAACTCCCCAAATACATCCTGTATTTCATCCAATCTTCCCCCTCTCCCTTCTGAACCTCTTGCAACCACTATCTTTATACGAATGTTACATGTTCTTCCATTAACACAAAATAATAACTATGTCAACAATAAACCTACTTTGGTCCATATTTATACTTCCTCCTTATGACTGTTCATTCCTCAGTCTTAGGAGATTTAGGATGATGTCTTCTCTGACAGCTTCTGGCTAAGAGGAGACTTTGATATAATGGGGCTGCTTAAAGGAATTATTTTGCTTGCAATTGAATATACTCCTTGATTTTTGGCATGGAATTTGTCCATCATCATTGTTTTGTTGGTTGTCCAGGGCAAGCCTGAAGAACTGGAGAATAGGTGTTTTGCTGTATCTTTATACAGGGGATTTCAGTAAAACATTTTGTTTTAAGAATTTTATTCACATACCTTACAATCCATCCAAAATGTATGGTCAGTGGCTCTCAGTACAATAAGAGTTGTTTATTCATCACCAGTATATTTTTTAGAACATTTTCATTTACCCCAAAATAAAAATTCCATAACGCTCGCCCCCCTATTATTGACTCTTAGCATTGATATAGTACATTTGTTACAATTAATGAAAAATATTATAGTATATTTGTTAACTGTGGTTGATAATTTGCTTTAGTTGTCTTTTTTCACATAAATCACCCTATTATTAACACCTTTTAATACTGACATACATTTTTTTATACTTTATGGAAGAACATTATTTTATTTGTACTATTTAGCACAGGCATCATTCACAACTAGGTTCATTATGTTATACAGTCCCAAGTTTATCCTCCAACATTCCTTCTACTGACATATACAACCTTAAACTTCCCCTTTCAATAACACTCACATCACTCAATCATCACTGTTAATCACAATCACAGTAATGTGCTCCCATCACTTCTATCCATTATTAAACATTTACTATCAACCTTATTGTAAATTGTGCACAAATCATATATCAGCTCCCCATTCTCTACACTCATTCTCTTTCCTGGGAACCTACACTCCAGATTTTAACTACATGTTTTTGTTTTTTATAATTAGTTCATATGAGTGAGATAATAAAATATTTGTCTTTATCCTTTTCTGCTTAGCTTATTTCTCTCAACATAATGTCCTCAGGATTCTTCCATTTTTTCACATGTATCAGGACTTCATTTTTCTTCCAGCTAGGAATTTCGGTGTGCTTATGTCTTTCTGCATCTGTGCTTTCATGTCTTCCATGTATATACCTCAAAGGGGGATTGTTAGATCATATGGTAGTTCTATATTTAGCTTCCTGAGCAACTGCCAAACGGTCTTCCAGAAGAGGCTGCACCATTTTACATTCCCACCAACAGTGAATAACTGTTCCTATTTCTCCACAAGCTCTCCAGCATTTGCAGTTTTTCATTGTTTTAATAGTGGCCATTCTAGTAGGTGTGAAATGATATCCCATTGCGGCTTTAGTTTACATTTCCATAAGAACTAGTGATGTTGAACATCTCCTCCTGTGCTTTTGTACCATATATATTTCCTTTTTGGAAAAAATGTCTATTCAGGTCTTTTGCCCATTTCTACATAGGGTCATTTATCTTTTTATAATTGAGTTTTAGGATTTCTTTATATCTTCTGGATATTAAGCCCTTCTCAGATATGCAGTTTCCACAGATTTTGTTCCATCTAGTAGGGTGACTTTCCACTTACTTGAAAAACACCTTTAATTGGGAAAAGTTTTTAATTTTGAGGATGTCTGATTTATCTATTTTTACTTTCATTGCCCTTGCTTTGGGTATAAAATTTAAGAATCTTCTGCCTACCACAAAGAAGATCATGAGGTGCTTCCCAACATTTTCTTCTAGCTTTATGGTCCTAGGTAGTTTTATTTTTTTCTTTCCAATTTGGATGCCTTTTATTTCTTTTTCTTGCTTTAATGCTCTACCTAGAACTTCAAGCATGATGTTGAGTAACTGTGATTATGTGGGCATTCTTTCTTGTTCCTGAACCTAGAAGGAAAGTTTTCAGCCTTTCACCAGTGATTACAAGGTTGGCTGTGGGTTTTTCATACTTGCCCTGTGTCATGAAGATGAAGTTTCCTTCTTATCATTTGAAGCGTTTTATCAAGAAAGGATGCTAGATTTTATCAAGTGTATTTTCTGAAACAGTTGAGAAGATCATGTGGATTTTCCCCTTCAATTTGATAATGTGGTGTATTACATTAATTGATTTTTCCTGAGTTGAACCACTTTTTCGATACCTGGAATAAAGCCACTTGATCATGCTCTTATGTGCTATTGAATTCCATTTGCAAGTGTTTTGTTGAGAATTTTTAAAATCTATATTCCTTAGAGAAATTGGTCTGTAATTTTCTTTCCTTGTAGTATGTTTATCAGATTTTGGTATTGTCATGATGTTGGCTTCATAAAATGAGTTACATAGTATTTCCTCCTCTTCAATTTTTTTTGAGAGAATTTGAGAAGATTTGGTTTTAATTATTGGTGAGATGGTTGGTAATATATGCCTGTGAAGCCATCTGGTTCTTGGCTTCTGTATATTGGGAAGTTTTTGATGACTAATTCAATCTCTTTACATATAGTTGATTTGTTGAGGCTTTGTATTTCTTCTAAAATCAATATAGATAGTTTGTGTGTTTGTAGGAAGTTTTAGATTTCATCTAAGTTGCCTAATTTTTAGGCATGCAGCTTCTTTATATTAACTCTAATGATCTTTTTAATTTCTGTGGGGTTACTAGTAATGTTTTCCGTCTCATTTCTCATTTTATTTATCTGCACCATCTCTTTTTCTTTGTAAGTCTACCTATGGTTTTGCCAATTTAGCTCATCTTCACCACAAACCAACTTTTGGTTTTGTTGTTTCTTTCTATTTTTGTTGTTGTTGTTGTTCTATATTTCATTTATTTTTGCTCTAGTCTTTGTTATTTATTTCCCTTTGCTTGCTTTTGGTTAGTTTGATATTCTTTTCCTAGTTCCTCCAAGTATCTTTAATATGTGCTCTGTCTTCCTTTTTAATGTAGGTGTGTAGAGCTATAATTTCCCTCCCAGCACTGCCTTCACTATATCCCATAGATTTTCATAAGTTATGTTCTTGTTTTCATTCCTCTTGAGTTATTTACTGATATCTCTTGCACTTCCTTCTTTGTCCTTCTGATTATTTAAGAGTATGCTATTTTAACTTCCATATATTTGTGAATTTTCCAGTCCTCAGCTTATTATTGATTCCCAACTACATTCCATTATGATTAGATAAAGAGCTTTGAATAATTTCTTTTTAAATATATTGAGACCTGTTTTGTGGCCTGACAT
>JAQZBX010070486.1:0-15405 GCA_029593785.1 Cabassous unicinctus
CATGTCTTCCTGTTTCTCAGTATGGTTTTTAATTTTTATTTCTCTCTGGTCATCATTTTATCTTGGTGGATTTATTCCATTGATTAGCTTCTCTCTCTGCTCTAGAGTTTTATTTGTCTGCTGGTTCTGTGTGTGTGTTAAGTTTTCTCTTTGACACTTTGTTCTTCTTTTTCTATTTCTTTACTTTGTTCTATGTTCTCCTGAAGGAAAAATATTAGGCCCAGAGGAATCAAAAGAGGTAAGAAAGGAAAAAGGATAATAGTAATATTGATAAAAGTTAGAAGAAGGGCCCTATCAGACTTAGTAAAATGAATATTTAACTCATGTAAGCAGTATAGAGGATAGGGACAAAAAATTGGAGTACTTACAATGGAATGGAAAATCAAATAAAGGAATATATATATAGAATGATTAAAAAGGCCTCAATGATGAAGAGAGAGAAAAACAGTAATGAAAGGGCTGAAAGGAAAAATTTAATAAAAAAGGAAATAAGTAAAGGAAGGAAACAAAATAGACAAGATAGAAACCGACACTTGTGAAGTTGAGGACTAATGAAAAAAGGTGGAATGTAAGAAGTACAACAGAAATCAGAAGGTAGAAAGATTAAGGAAAGAAAAAAGATAGTGTTTGTAGACAAAATCGATATGCACAGAGAACAGAAAATCAAGGAAGAAGAAGCACAGCAAAGAAGAAACAATCTATCAGAACCTAAAAAAAGGAAGAGGGGGGAGGAAACAGGAAAGAAATGCAAGAAACAAACCAACCAAGAAAAACCAACCAGACACACAAGCAAGCAGTCAAACAAAACTAAGAAAGATCAGCGTTCTCTCTTGGACCCTTGTGGAGCCTCTCAACAGGTTTCTCTCTGCAGGTTTTGAGGCAGATTTGAGCAATTAAATTATATTAATTTTTTTAAGTAACCTTTCATTTTTTTGGAGAAATAAGGGACCAAAAAGAAAGCCCCTCCTGGAGAACCGCCTCTTCCAAAGGGTCCCTAAATAGGCTGTGGAAACTTATCATACACTTTCCACTGCCTGACCACCCCCCAGGGGAGTTGAAACTCTGATACTGAGAGTGGAGCTATAAAATTGGCTGGTTCTGCCCCCTCTTGAACCAAAATTCTGTCCGTGAGCAGTTAGGTAAATTAGGATTCCTCAGCAGATTTGCCTCCCTCCTCAGCCCAGCACCACTTCAAGCCAGCTGGTTTGCTCCCAAAAGCTGCAAGGGCATTCAGGCAGCCAAACCCACAGAAAGAAAACATCTCTCCACCTTCTGCCAGAATGCTCTCACTGTCAAAGAATGCTTCCTCTCACCAGGTTGCCAGCAGGAGTCAGGGCTCACCCTAGCCCTTTGCCCTGAGGGTGGGGCTTAGCAGTCTGCATCCACAATTCCAGCTGGGGAAAAAACTCATGATTTTATCTTGAGCAATCCACCTCACTGTCCAGCTTCCTCCAGATCAATGTCTCTAAGGTTCTCGCTCCGTGGACTCCCAGAACAAACCACTTGGGCAAGATACTGTCCCCAATCAGCCATCTACTGTGAGAGAGATAGTGAGTGCCCTTCTAAACCGACACCATCTTCCAGGAACTCCTCAGCCTATGCCTTTTGATTGGAGGGATTAAGCCACTAATATTCAATGGTATTACTGTAAAGGCAATACTTGCT
Source organism: Cabassous unicinctus (assembly GCA_029593785.1). Lineage (NCBI taxonomy): Eukaryota > Metazoa > Chordata > Mammalia > Cingulata > Chlamyphoridae > Cabassous > Cabassous unicinctus. Next base: position 1,666 of record JAQZBX010070486.1, read on the forward strand.
TCAGCCATTTTATCCTTTGGATTTCATATGTCATAACTCAATTTTGTCCATCTTTTAACTTTTTTAGTTACCTTTTGTGGCAGTTTGAGATTATTTTATGAATCCCAAAAGAGGAAGATTATGTTTGTTAACTAATCTATTCCTCTGGTGTGTGATACCCTTTGAGTACATTAAATTAAGCTGCGGTGTCTTTGATTAGATTACCTGTTATGATTAGGGCTTTTGATTTGAATATATCAGTGGGACATGACTCAGGGTTGAGTCCCTGCCCCCTTGCTAGGTCTGATATAAAAGGACACTGTCACAGGCAGACAGGAAAAAAGAACTCTGTCATTATTTTATCCTAACAGGTGACAGAATGGAGAAGGCTCAAACAGCTGAATCTGATATAGAAGTCCCATAAAGAAACAAGCCTATAGCAGGAGAGAGAGAATTACAGGGTCACTTAAGTATGAAGTCACAAGACGCTGGGCCCATGGATCATCAAGAGGAAGAAGAAGCACAGGGAGAAAAGTAGAGTCCAACTAGAGATTTGTAACCATCTTGCTTCAACACATTTTAAGTGAATTTTGGTGATAAAGGATCTTTAAGTCAGACTGTTTATGGCCTTGTAACTGTAAGCTTTTACCCTAAATAAATGACCTTTATAAATGTCAACAGATTTCTGGTATTTTAAATGTGCAGCTCTTTGGCATACTAATACACCTTTCTGATAGTATTCACTTCTATATTCTCCTCCAAACCTCTCTCTCTTATCTTTCCTTTTCTAGCTGCAAACTCTATTCAGTATATTTCCTCCAGAGCTGGATTCTTGTTTAAAAACTCTCTTAATTTCTGTTTATCTGTGTATATTTAACCTCACTTTTATATTTGAAGGACACTTTTTACAAATAGAGTTCTTGGCTGGTAGTTTTTCACTTTCAGTACCTTAATCATATCAATTATATCATACTGCCTTCATGCCTTCATGGTTTCTGAAGAGAAATCCACACTAAGTCCTCTGCATGTAAAGTTTCACTCTTCCCTTGCTGGTTCCAGAATTTTCTCTTTATCTCTGATGTTTGGCATTCTAAATATTTTGTGTCTTGGAGTAAGTCTACTTAGATTTATTGTAATTGGAGTATGCTGCGCTTCCTGAACAAATATATTCATATCTTTCATGAGACTTTGTGAAATTTCACCATGATATCCTCAAATAGTCTTTCTGCCCCTTTTTCCTTCTTTTCTCCTTCTGAAACTTCCATAACACGTATGTTGGTGTGCTTTGTGTTATCATTCAATTCCCTGAGGTCCTGCTTAATTTTCCCACTCTTTTCTCTCTCTTTTTCTCTTTTTAATCTCAGTTGTACTTTCCTCTACATCAATGATTCTTTCTTCCATGGATTTATATCTGCTCTTGTGTGCTTCAGTTTTATTTTCATTCTCATTTATTTTGTCTTTCATTCTTATAATATGTAATTTTTCTCTCCAAGATTTCATTTTTTTATTTGTGCTCACCCAGTGCCTTTTTAATGTCTTTTATATTTTCAGACATGTTGTCCTTCAACTCTATGATTTGATGTAAGAGATTTGTATGATATTCATTGATTAGATGTTCAATTCCTGAGTCTTTTCTGAAGTTTAGATTTTAACTATGCTTGAGTTATATCTCCCTCTTTCTTTGTCTGGTTTGTAATTTTTGCCGATATCTATGCATCTGATTCTGATGCTGAGTTTACTCTGATGTTCAGTTTCTCTCTATTTCCTAGGGATTTCCTGTTAAGTAAATGTGTGCTACCACTGCTCTTTGACTCTTGATTCAAATTGTTCTAGATATTTAAGTTTACCCCTGTTTAACTGCTCTGACTAGGACTAAGGGCCCAGTAATGGGATGCAGGTCAGTTTCCAAGGGGTGGCAGTAATGACACTTGCTTGCCTCTTTTATTTATTTATTATTTTCCCTTTCTGTGCACTTTTCTGGTCTGAGCAGCAGATGATACTCTTGGAAGATCTCTCAGCTCAGACCCCAGGTGCTAGGGTAGATTACATTCAGAGTAACCCCTCCAGTGGGTGGCCAGCGTAGAAACTCTATCCTTAATGCTGGCTAAGCCTCATGAACTTTCTCAGAAACTCTCTCCACCCTTACCTAACCTCACCCTCCCTCACTCTGTCTCTCTTTGGAAGCTGTACTCTTGGGAGTTTTCAGCCAACAGAATCTCCTTTCTCTTTTCCCTCTCTCTTCTGGGTGGTCTCTCACATTCCCTCATTTTCTGAGCCAAAAAGCAGCCCTCCAGACAGTCTCCACATGTTCTCTGCTTTTCTGGGAGAGAAGTGATCCCTCAGCCTCTGAAAACCTCCATCTTCCCAGAATTCCTCCCCAGCTTTTTCACTCCATTTCCATTTTAAATAGGGCCTTTTGAAGATATTATTTTAGATTAGGTATGGTGTACTTAATAGGTTTGGGATGTGATAGATTGCTATACTCCTTTATATGCAGAATGAAATTCAGATGAAGAGATAAAGTCACAGAAGTTGCTGGAAATCACTGGGACCCAGGTACAAAGGAGAATGATATCTCCATGCACATTTGCCACATGACAGAAAAGCCAAGGACAAAAGACTAATGATGGTGAGACTGAGAACACCATAGGATTTGGAGAGATTGTACTGGTTTTCTGATGCCTAAACTTTTTATTTTTGTCAGCCTTAATCCTATGAACCAATAAATTCCTGTTGTTCTAAGCCAAGCCAATTCAGAATATTTGCTTTAGAAGGTAGAATAGTAATAAAATTCTTAGAAGGAGACAATGGGAAACCTCTGGGGGATCTTGTGTTAGGCAATGCATTTACACCAAAATCCCAAAACAAAAGAAACAAATAGATAAATGGGACTTCTTAAATACTAAAATATTTGTATATCGAAGTTCTTTATAAACTCTTGAGTATAGGTTAGTAGGAGAAAGAACATTAATTGAGAAGGAGGTACGGATACTGAATGTATGCAGAATGTTTAGAAACGTTGATTGTAAATATGTGGTGATAGATAGAGTTGGTGTTAGCACATTATAATGACTATAACAAACTCTGTTGACTTTCAGATGTAATTGTGACTGAAAGGGATAGTCTAGCAAGGTTATTATTAACTGAAAGATACCTAGAGGATAATCTAGGGACTGTATAACCATGATTTTGGTGGTAGATAAGGATTGTGGTTATGAATACAAGTACAAGAGTGTTCTAGTACAAGTTGTTAAGAACATGGTGATAAATGGGAAAAATACAACTAATGCAACTTGGATTATTATTAACATTAATATTGTAATATATTTGTAGCAAAAGTAAAGAAGGTACCATATCAATGATAAAAGTAAAACAAAGTGTATGGGTTATAAAGTTTTGAGACATAAAAATGGTTAAGCATATTTTTCTTCATTAACAAGGAGACTGTGATCATACCATTTAACCATTCTTTGATCATTTATGTATCTTGCTGTACACTGGAGCAATGAAAGGATTTACTTTTAGGGTTAAATAAGATAGTTGTGCCTGGAAAGAATTTTTTAAAGTCATACATTCATAAATTTTTAAGCTGCCTTTGGCTGTTATTTTATTAATTGAAGTTGAAATAAAATTTACTTAAAACAAAGAAAAAATTAATTAAGTTATCATACATGCACCACCATGTAGAACTTAATGACATCTCATTGAGTGAAATAAGCAAAACCCAAAAGGACATACAGTATATGACCTGAAAAGAAATAATTATGAATTATGAATGCAAATTCATAGAGTCAGAAACAAGATACCAGGGACAGGGTTGGGTGTAATGAGTGGGGAATTAATGCTTTGTGTCCTCAGAATCTCTCTTTAAGTTGATAAAGAATTTTTGTTAATGGATGGTGGTGATATTAGCACAAGGTGAATATCAACACCAATGAATTCTGTATCTGCATATATTTAAAATGCAAACTTTTGGATTTTATATGTTAAGGATTAAATTAATAAAAACAACAACATTCAACTGTACAACACCACAGGGTGCCTTAAAGTAGTCCATGGATGACAGTTAATTAATAGCTTATTAATAACAATATTGTTTGAAAAATTGTAACAAAAGCAACAACGGATGCAAAGTGTTAACGATAGAATTAGCTGTGTTTGTGAGGAGATATATGGGATCTTTTTACTTCCTGGCATGATTTTTCTATAAACTACTACTTTTCTAGTTTGAAAAAATAAACTATTATACCTCTTCATATAAAACTAGGAACCTTACCAATTTCTAATTTCAGTTCCTCCTTTTCATATCAGTCTGTTTCCAAATAATTTACTTCCACATTTTACAATCCTGAAAATGCAATGCTATTATTTTTTATGTACACTTTCTTTTAAAAAATTCACATATATCCCATTCTTTGCAGTCTTCATTTATTTTTGTAGATTCAATTTTTCCTCTGATAACTTTCTTTTGGATGGAGAACTTCTATTAGCTTTTCTTAAACCACAGGACTTTTGGCAACTAATGATCTGAGCTCTCCTTTATCTTAAAAGTCTCCATATCACACTTGAGTATCACAAATATTTTCAGTAGATATAGAATTATTTTTGTTTTTGCCTTCCCACATTTTGCACAGTGTTTCCTTTTGTAGTATTGTTACTTTTGGGAAGTCAGCCATAACTGATATGATCCCCATTCTCAATACCCTCAAAAGATCCCCCTCCAATCTCCATCTAGTGAAGTTATGTATTCTCCCATCCCCATGATGACATTTTTGAAATGTTTCTTGTATATTTCACTTTCTGTAGCTTGATTGTGATGTGCTTCTCTGTGTGTGTGTTTTGGAGGTGAGAGGTGTTGGCATATAGGATTTATCTTGTTTGGATGTTAGATCTGTAAGTGGATGTTTTTCTTCAAATTTTATAAAATTTAACTGAATTTTTTTCACGTTTTTAATCTGCTTAGGTTCTCCTCTTTTTTATGTAAACAGTTTTGTTCTTGTTTTTGTTGTTTGCCCCTTGGCTCATTGGCTGGAAAAACATTTAATAATCTGTGTTAAAGTATACTGTTTACCTCTTTAATAATCTCCAATCTGCTATTGAGTCCTTCTGGCAAACTTGTCATTATCGTATATTTTCCTTTTGTTTTCTAGAATGTCTGTGTCGTTCATATTTATTTTAGTCTACATTTTTTTTCTGCTGTGATTTCTCATATATTTTCTCATTGTAACATCTCTTCCTTAAGTCATTAAGCATATGTTCAAAACTGTTTTAAATTCCTTGGCTGTTAATTGAAACTTTGGGTTCATCTTAAAATCTTTTCCAATTAAATTTTTTCTTTGATGTGGTTCAAATTTTGTTGTGCTATTTTAGTTATTTTTATAATACACTGTACTTTGTGTATGACTCATTGTTGGGAGCCTGGATTGTGTTGTCTTTTGATATGGGGTATTGTGGTTTTTTCTAGCTGACAATAAATTACTGGCAATGGGTTTTGAAACTCTCAGGCTTTATATCATTCTTTGTTAAGGATGATCCTTATCATTCTTTTCCTGTCTTAGTGCATGGTATTTACTGCAGGGTAGTCTCCTTATTTTGAATTTTTTTTTTTTGCATTCTTTGTTTTGTTTTCTTGCCTTAACTTCATGACTAAATTAATAAAATATCTTCATCATAATGGCTGGGCCATTAATTCAGCTTCTCCTTCCACTTCATGAACTCTAGTTTGAATGTACTGGTCTCAGTCATAGCAGTCTCTCTTGGCCTTTTGATTCTCCATCTGCACATGCACAATTCAGTCTTCAGCTGAGGCCCTGCAGAGACCTATTATTGATATTTGGGCATCTACTTTCCATACCTATTTTCTTTGTTCTTAATTCTTTAATGGTGGAAACTCCACTATGCAAGACTTTTATACTCTGTTTATACTCTAGAACTCCTAAGTCAGTAAGAGTCCAGAAAGGTAGGTTAAATATGAGTTCCTTCTCATATATTTTCATTATTTCAGGTTATGTCTCTTTCCAATGCCTGGCAACACTTTTCATCTGCATTTTGTTCAGGTTTACAGTTATTTATGATAGCAGGGAAATTCTTCTACCACTTACACCCTCATTGCAGGATCCAAAATCTGATCACAGATATTCAATATCATCTGGTTTAAATGCCTATATGGCTTGAAACACTACCTCATTATATTTCCTTGTATTTGTATTAATCTTGTTCTATTTGGCTTATTTTAGAAAATGGCTGTTTCCTTTTTTTCCTTTTTGATAACTGTTATTCAATTTTATTTGTGTTTTATTCATTGTTATTCTAGTTTTAGCATTTTCCCACTTTTTAGATTAAATTCATTGTTTTCTTCTAGCACCAAGAGATAACAGATTACTGTTTTTTCCTGTTTAAATAAAAAGGAATTTAATATTTCCATTATTCATTTGATGACCAGTCTATCTTACATGCAGTGCCATGATTCTCCATCTGCACATATACAATTTAGTTTTCAGCTGAGGCCCTGCAGAAACATCGTCATTATTCATATTGTCTTTTATTATATAAATATTTTAGAGTTAAATATTTTAATTTCTATTTAACAAAGAATAACTTGTCACATTATTCATTTTATTTATTTTGAACTTTTGAATTGATAGAACATGCATTTTTTATATTTTAAATATTATTTCAGAAATATATTATTGTCAGATAATGGAGCTCTTATAGTTTAAACTTTAAAAATTTTTAAAAAATTATGTATTAATTATAATAAATTTTTATAAATGACTCATAGATGCTGTGAAAGACATTTGCAAATGTTCTGCAAATTTGTTATGATCATATATATTGTTCATAGTTAATAAACTTGCAGAAGGTGTTTTACTGCTGGATTACTGAAATTGTTACATGTGTTTTGTTCATTATGCTACTTCATTTAATTCATTTATTCAGTAAATAATTTATTGCATATCTACAATGTACCAGATAATACGTATACAATATAACAAACAATAGAAGATCTTTGTTTTTTGGGGCCTTACATTGCAGCTGAGATATATAGAAAAATATGCAGAAATGAGTGATATGCCATGTTAGAACATAAGTAATATTTAAAATAACCTAGTGAAGGCTAGTGGGAGAAAGATGTGGGGGCATGGGCATGACAAAGCTACTGGATATAGTGTGATCAGGAGAAGCCTCAGTATAAAGTTGGCCTTTGATCAAAGACTAGAATGGGGAACAGTTAGTCATACATTTTCGAGAATGGAAAGTGTTCCAAAAAGGGAACACCAGTGCAAATGGCCTATGCAGCTGGTGGGCCGTGCAGTTTGAGGAACTGGGAGGAGACCCATCTAACAAGAGTGACATTTTATTGCTAGGTGAGGGGGAAAGTAATCAACCAAGTAAAGTGTATGAATGGTGATAACTGCTATGGAGGAAAACCTATGTAGACGGGGTCCATGATGAGAATAAAGCTTGCTCTATAAAAAAATAATAGAAAATTCAAAGAAAAAGTCACATTAGAGCAACTTAATAGCAAATAACTAATAAGCTTCAAACTGGGACTATGATTGGATTACTTGGCTAATCTTATAACATATGAATTTCCACTGAGTTTCATTATTTATGTGGCCAAACTGCAATCATGCATTCATTTTCATTTTTATTTTATCATGTAGTTTGATGTTCCAGAAACATTACCTTGTGTCTTATGGGGAAAAAATCATTTCATTGCTTAACTGTCCCAGGAGGGAGTTTGTTTTCTTCTTGGACATCCCCTATGCACTTCAAGAAGTACTGGAACTACTTGTAGAATTCAAAAGTATAATTTCATAGCATACTTTAATTGAGTGAACAATGCATTTCCCAGGTCAAAGGAAAGGTTTATCATCACTTCCACAATATTTTAGAAACTGCGGGCCTGTGTCTCAAACTAGAGTATATATTTACATGTTGAAATTAGAGATCAGGTGTTCTAGAGTTGTATTAAAATATGAACCTCATCCCTTCCAGGGAATATAGAGGGGTAAATAGGAAGTGTCCTATAGAGGAGAAATGATTAATTTGTTTATTATTCTTGCTTGAAGTTAATACTTAGATTAGGGAGAGTAGAAATAAAGGACTATATTTTAAAATTAGTTAAACTTTTAAATGAAGAGGTTATTACCTTACCACTGTCCATTGTGTATATGACAATTGGAGATTTTTTTTTCTGATAGAGGAATATAAATATATTTTAAATTTATTTTACAAGTTAGTTAATTTACCTTGAGTCCACTTTAGGTTTTTTGTTTGTTTGTTTGTTTTAACTCATGGTCAATTTAAATTTTGATGGCTTTAAACTTAATTTAAATATGTGAGGATATTATTTTGCATTGTTACTGGAGTATAAAATTCTAGAAATTTGACATGTCACAATAGGATTCGAATATGGTAGATTGGAAATAATTCAGTGTGTAGCATCTGAGAAATCATGGCTTGAATGCTGGCCCTGCTAGTTATCAATTGTGTGACTTTGGTCAAATTAATATCAAAGTGCACCAGTTTACTCAGGTAGAAGGTTATAGTAAATTATTTAATTTGCATGTTGCTATGTAGACTAAATAACATGATGTACCAAAATTCCTAACCCCTAGTAACCGGTTAATAATATTTTGTAGCTTCTCTCATAGCTTTCCTTTCTCACAATCTCAGTGTTTGTACAAGTATTTTCATGGAAATCTGTTACTTAGTTTTCTCAGTTCATGAGTTGAGGATGTGATTTTATTTGAGTATCCCAGATTGATCACTGGGTTTGTTTTTTTAAATCAAGGGTCTGTATATTTTTCTTTTTAGCCTATATTTCTTCTTAAAGTGAAATCAGCCATACATAGGTGAAAAAAATTTAATTATAAATACTAGTTAACAGAAATACCTGTTTGAAGAGCAGATTGTATAAATTATCAAAACCCCATATATTTTGTCTATTATTTCTCCAAGTCCTTATAAATATGTAGAGAATTTATTTCCTGGAACTTTTTTACTGTAAGATATACCTTCATTTTAAACCAACATCTGGATCTACAAACAAGATTTGAGACACCAAGAGATCCCAGAATATTGTTTTGTCAAGAATGTCAGGACATGTCAAAGAACAGAATGTGGGGACAGAGATGGATTTTTTGGAATTACACAAAATGCTGTGATTCATTGGGTTTAATCTCAATAGAATCATATTTCAGTACCATATGAATAGAATATGAACAACTTAAAGAGAAAATTATTAGATTCTCATTTGGAGCTCATTCATTACTCACAGCTTTGAGGAAAGAAAATCAATTCATAACTCTGTTTTGTTTTAGATAAATTAATTGGAATTTATATTTCAATAGTACACATCCTTCATATATAACCAAAAATTTAATATAATAAAAATATTTTAATGAAACTTATATATAAGCACTTTAAAATGAAATCATGTTCAAAAAGTTGAATTTGAACCTTGTCAATCGTAGTTAATTCTTTTGGAAGGATAAAGTTACTTTTCCAACTCTAATTCAAATGAAGTTAAAATTAGATTTAATAGAGGGTCTTAGAAACTCTTCATTTTCCACAAGTGCTTTGTCTCAAACATTCTAGTGAAGTGTAAAACTGTTATGTTGCTCAAATTTCTGTGGTATTTTTGTCAACATGAATTATGTGGTGAATTTCTTTAGTAGAATACTTATTGACAGCATTCTGGAAAATTTGCTTGCATATTTTTATTTCCTCTCACTGTGCTTCCTGCTTTCCTCCTTGTTCTTGTTTTGTCCTTGACTTCTCCAGCAAATATTTCTGAAAATATCCCATACATTCTTGTAGAAGTGAGTCCACAGTGAGGGATGACAGAGAGAGAGAGAGAGATCGAAGGAGATAGAGAAAGAAAGAGAGACAATAATAGAGAAAAGGGAAAATGTGGGGGAAGAGAGAAAGAGAATGAATAAATTTTGTAACAGAAATATATTTTTGTTATCACCAAAATGTGTCAATGCATACTTATATTGGTATTATCCTCATAGCTATTTAAACTAAATTAGAAATATTAAAATTTGTATCTGTTTTAAAAGACATGGGAAAATTCTAAAAATTTAGATAAATATGGGAATTTAACTGAATTATATATTTTTACTACAGAATTCTGAAATGGTTAAATGAGAGTTTTTGGTTCTATAAATCAAAATTTATGAAATTATTTGTACTATGTATTGAAAAATCTTTCACTAACTTCAGTATGAGCCTTTCTGAGAAAATAAGACATGTGGGTTTCTTCTCATTTCAGTGATTTTAAGTTGTTTCACTCATTCTCTATGTGATATGTGAAATGCTCAATATGACAAAATTTTAGCATATTTCATGTCATGGAGAGAAATCATTCTATGTCACCGAATGAAGCACAGTCTAATTCAAGGCAAATGTTACACTCCTTAAACCCAAGAAAATATAGCTGCTAATTAATTAAAAATGGGTCAAACATTTTGGTCTATGGCAGGATGAAGGAAAACTGAAGGTTACAATGCTGAAATTCCTCCCTTATGTTTTTTTTTTCTAAAGTACTATTCTCTGTTCACAATCCACTGAATGAAAACAATTTGATTGTATATGGAAAAATAGCAGAAATCAAAATTTAGTTGTGGCAAAATTCTTTCAGCAATAACTTCTATAAACTATTTTTAGTTATCATTAGTTGAAAGTAAATTTGTAGTTATTTTATAGATTGCATAAGCAAATATAAAATATTAATGAAATGGCCATGATTCCTCCTTGACAGGAATATGTCTTGAAAATACAAATAAAGACATTAAAGAGATAGTGAGCATATGAATAGAGAAATATAATATATTGTCATAAAGTTAAAATTTGAAATTTAGTAACAGTACAACAAGCTTTGATATGTATTTCATGAAAGGAACCTAGAAAACAGGTATTGTACTCTTTCTGATGGCACACAAGATGTATGATTTGCTGCCCTTTCCTTACTGCTTCTGAAGGACTACTGGAATGGGTTTATTGCCAGGAAAAAGCCCAAAATATCTGGTGTGAAAAGAATGCCCTGTGAGACAAGCTGAAATGTAAATCTAACTCTTCCCATTTTTAAGTCATCTGGAAACATTTTGAATTAAATAATTTCACTATGTTATTCATTTTAATTTAGTAAAATCATGTGATGGGAAATAAACTACATAAATTAGCAATTTTGGGGGATTTATTTTGCAAGATACATTTAGCCAAAAAGTGTATGAAATAATTTCTTCATTTATTTGATATAGGAAAGTGCATCCAATTGGACCCATATTCTTTGCTTTGCTTACCTCATCACTTCCTAGGTCACATTTTCCTCTTCAGGAAACAAAGAGGAAGATATGATTGGGTGGGCACAACTTCATAGGATATTTCAGTCAAGACCGATAAATAGAAGTTGAAATGTCAGGGTTTCCATCATAATTTGGACCCATACAGTATTCAGTTGAAAAACATGACTGAAATCACCATATTTATAATGAGGGGCTTCACAGATAATATTGAGCTGAAAGTATCCTTGTTTTTTCTATTTCTGGCATCCTATTTTTTCACTCTGATAAGAAACTTGGGACTGGATCTATTAGTCATGGGGATTCCCAGATCCACAACACCATGTACTATTTTCTCTGTGTGTTGTCATTCTTGGATACCTGCTAATCTTAAGTTGTCAGGCCAAAATGCTAGTCAATTTCCTCAAGGTGAATAAAGCCATTTCATTTCTTGGATGTGGAACAGAAATATTTCTTTTTGATAATTTGGAAATACAGAATATATGTAGCAATCTGAAACACACTTCTGTGTTCAGTTAACATGTCACGGGAGTCTATTTGCCAATAATCATTGCTTCCTATGTTGGTAGCATTTTGCATGATACATTGAAACCGAAGATTAAGAACTAACAAATAATTATAACTATTAAATCATTACATAGATGCCTTTAGATTATATAATATCAAAAGGTTAATACCTGAAATTACTGAAGCTGGCTACAAACCCCACCCCTCATTTATGTTTACTCTAGACTTAAACCTCACTCTTGTGCATACTTACTATTAGGATGGTGACCACTCCACTCACCTCTGATTATTATCCATATGAAAGACCTTGTATCTGACCATTGTTCTGTATACTCTTATCCCAAATCCTTGTGACTGACTCTGGCTTACTATCCCTCCCACTGTTGAGCCCCTTAATGTTAAATAATAACATAACCTGTGTTTAGCTCCACCCAAATTATTCATTGAGACTCCAATGTTATAAAATATTAGATATCCAAATGAAACTTTGTAGCTTATCTTTGTTTTTGATATCCCCCTGTCCAGGATGCTTTGATCTCTGATAATGGTTGTAAATTTGTATTTAACCCCCTTGTCTGAACCCTCTCCTCATCCTGTTTTAGCCCCTTAATGTTTATTAATGAAAGAACCTGTGCAAACTCCATCCCAATTATTTGTTAGCATTGTGTTGTTATAAAATACTAGACTTTTTGTAAGTGGAAAGGCACATTTTGGGCCACCTAAGGCAAATGATGTCCTATACTTGCACAACCAAATAAACTTTTTCTCTCTTTTAAACCCTGGTGTCTCAGGAATTGGCATTAAAGATTCATTGGGAGAAAAAAAACCAGTTTCATCAGTATTACATAAAGAAAAATAAAGCATATATTAAGTATTTAACAAAAATTAACAGTGATGAATTTGTGAAAAGTTGTTAAACATTTAAACCATAAAACAGTGGTTGAACATTAATTTAATTATTCAAAAATCACTTTGAAAAATGACCAAATATAATTCTACAAAGAAAACCTTAAGATCAGTTAAAAGAATACAAATGACTTGAAAGCAAAACATATATCTAATAACCATTGTAAAAGTTTAAATAAAAAGTCAAATACTTGAAAAATAAATAAATAAATAAATATATATATACTTTCTTAAATATACACTGAATAGTAGACAAATTTTAATGGAACTTTATCAAAATATCTGACTAATATTTATGGGATGGTACAAAATTTGGATTCACTATCCATTCTTAGATTTACACATTTTTTCTAATTAGTTTTTTAAAATAAGCTAAGAATTTAACTAAAGAATTTATTTCTTTTTAAACATTGTAACAAAGATATCAGGAGGAAGGAAATTTTTTTAAAATCATAGAGCAATTAAATAAAGAAATACTAATTACTGAAGTTTGTTGACACATCACAGAATGGTAGTGTTGTCAGATGATTAAAAGGTCAACAAAAAAAGATGTTATTGCATGCAGATATTTTAAACTATGAATTTACCAAACTTCAGGTCTTAAAGCATTGCTATATGAAAGCCTTACACAAAGAGAACATTCATCTCTCAAATTGAAAAACAAAGGATATAACAAATATTTTAGGCATGCGTGGAAAGAAAAATCTGCAAAAGAGAATTAGAAAATGAAAATAATTTTGTAGAAATATGTATAATATAATAAACAAGAAAGAGATCAAAGAGAAAAAGAATAATAGCAATAATAATAGTAAAAATATTAATAATAGGAGCACAACCATTCAAGACTTAGGAAATTGAAAAATTAGTACAAGTGAGAAGCACAGAGGAATACGATTAAAGAGTGAAATAGAAACAATGGAACAAGAAACAGAATAGAAAAAATATACAGAATGCATTAAAAGGCTGGGGTGACAAGAAGAGGGGAAAAAAGAGAGAGAAAAGAGAGAAATGAAAAAGTAAAAAAAAAAAAAAA
>JAQZBX010070487.1:0-15405 GCA_029593785.1 Cabassous unicinctus
CATATGGATGGCTCATGTTTTTTCATCCATTCTGTCAGCCTGTATCTTTTGATTGGGGAATTTAATCCATTCACATACAATGATATTACTGAAAATGCACTATTTATTTCCTCCATTATATTCTTTGGTTTTCGTATGTCATCTTGTTTTTGTCTCTCTTTTTACTCTTTTGGTTATCCTTTCTGCCTTTCTTTCTTCTATACTCTCCTCCAAGCCTCCCTCTCTTGTCTTTTTCTTTCAGGTTCTTTAGCTTCCTTTAATATTTCCTGCAAAGGTGGATTGTTTTTTGCAAACTCTCTTAGTTTCTGTTTGTTTGCGAATACTTTATAGTCACCTTCATATTTGAAGGACAGTTAAATAAAGAAAGAATTCTTGGCTGGCAGTTTTTCTCTTTCAGTTTCCTAATTGTATCATACCACTGTCTTCTTGCCTCCATGGTTTCTGAAAAGAAATCTACACTAAGTCTTACTGGACGTCCTTTGTACATGATCATTTGCTTCTCTGAGAATTTTCTCTTTATCTTTTACATTTGACATTCTGTATAGTATGTGTCTTGGCATAGGTCTGCTTGCATTTATTCTCATTGGGGTACAGTATGCTTCTTGGACATGTAAGTTTATTTCTTTCATGAGAGTTGGGAAATTTTCAGCTATTATTTCCTCAATTACTCTTTCTGCCCCTTTACCTTTCTCTTCCCCTTCTGGAACTCCCATGACACGTATGTTGTTGCATTTTGTGTTGTCATTCAACTCTATGAGCCCCTGCTCAATTTTTTCCATTCTTTTCACTCTTCAATTTTAGCTGCTCTGTCTTTGGTATCACTTATTCTTTCTTCTATCATTTTGAGTCTGCTGTTGTATGCCTCAAATGTGTTTTTGACTTCACCTATTGTGTCTTTCATTCCCATGAACTCTGTTACTTTTCTGATCAGGATTTCAAATTCTTCTTTGCGTTCACTCAATTTCTTCTTGATATCATTTATCTCTTTAACTATATTGTATTTCATCTCATTAATTTGATTTTGGAAATTTGTGCTCATCTCACTGATTAGTTCTCTTAAATTCTGCATCTCTTCTGGGACTTTGCTGTATTCCTTTTCTTGAGCCATGTCTTCTATTTTCTTAGTATGGCTCGTAATTTTTTGCTGGTGTTTAGGCATCTGGTTAGGTTGTATTTTACTTAGATGTTCTATCTCTTTCTCTTTTATAGGGTTTTAGTGGCTGGAGGTTGTGAGTTACCACTGCTCTTTGATTTTTGGCTCAACCTTGATTGTTAGAATTGTCCTGCTGGTTCCTTAAAACTGGGCACTGGACCCAGTAATTGGTTGTAGCATCATTTCCTATGGCCTTGGGCAGGGAGGCTATAGAGGCCAGGAAAAGCCTCTCCTATTTAATTTTCTTATGTGTACTTCCTTGGTCTGCCAGGAGATGGCACTCGTTGACAGCTCTCAATTCATTGCCTGGTTGGAGTATATTTGTTGTGACACAGACCAGATCAATGTGATAGAGCTTCTTGTCTGGGGCCTAACAGCCTTGTATTTTAAACTTTTGGAGACAGTTCTCTTGTCTTCTCTGGCAGCCCCCTCCATTTTCCCAGCTAGGAAATATTTCCTCTCCCCTCTGAATCTTCAACAATCAGTCCCTGTTAGTAGTGGAGGAGATTGGGAGATTTGTATATCTTTAGCCCCTTGCAGGCTCCAAGGCAAACAATGGCACTGCCCCACCCTGCTTGGAAGGGCTCTCAGGACAAGGCAGACCAAACCTGGGATTCAAAAGGAGGGTCAGCCCCAGGCTGTCTCTCCCCTCACCTGTGGAGTCCTCAACAATTAGTCCAGGCTAGAAGAGAGGGAGATTGCGAGGGTCGGATTTCTACAGTCCTTCCTAGGCTCCCAGAGCAAACCACCATGTGGAAGGGTCCATGGGGCTCCGCAGCCCAAATTTGTGTGTTGGAACCTGAGTCAGCCTAAGGCTGTGTCCCTCTCTCTCCCCTTTCCAGGAGTGGTAGATCCCTGGAGCCCCCTTTGTCTGTAGTTGCAGACCCAGAGACCTGAGAATTCTAAGGAGTGTAGGGGAGGGTGCCGGCAGCAGCAGCCACTGCTGATTCCAACACATGGTTCTGTCATCACGATTTTCCTTTTTTGTCCCTCTCTCCTCTGGGTGGTGTGCAGCCTTCACCTGCTCTCCTAAACCCTAGAAGATCTATTTCGGGGCTGTTTCAGCCTGTTCTCTAGATATTTTTCTGGAGAATAGATTCCCATGTCTTACTAGTCAGCCATCTTTCTGGAAGTGTTTCTCTTCTTTGTTTCTAATCATGTATGTGGCCGCAGTGATAGGAAACCTACTCATTGTAGTAACCATGACCACAAGTCGGAGTCTGAGATCACCTATGTACTTTTTTCTTACTTCCTTGTCCCTCAAGGATGACACCTACTCTTTCGTCATTACCCCCAAACCCCAAGTTGATTGGGGACTCCCTCTCTGAGAGCATTACCATCTCCCTGGAAGGCTGCATGGCCCAGTACTTTGCAGAATATTTCTTTGGTGGTGTGGGGTCATCCTTCACCTCATTATGGCCTATGACCACTACATGGCCATATGTAAGCCCCTGCACTACCAAACCACCATGATTCCTTGGCTGTGCTGCCTGCTGCTGGGAGTGGCCTGTGTTGGGGGATCTATGCATGCAATGATACTGCTTCTCTTTATGTACCAAATACCCTTCTGTGGTCCCAATATCATTGATGACTTTATGTGTGATTTGTTTCCATTGTTGAAACTGGGTTGCATGGACTGCCACATCCTGGGCTTCCTTGTCATCCTCAACAGTGGGGTGATGTGTGTGACCATCTTCTTTATGATTATTGCCTACTATGTGGTCATCCTCTGCTCTCTGAGGTCTTGCAGCCCTGAAGGGCAATGCAAAGCCCTCTTCATCTGTGGATCCCACCTCACAGTGGTCATCTTGTTCTTTGTGCCATGTATCTTCTTGTATGTGAGGCCTGTGGCCAAATATCCTATAGACAAGGCAATGACTGTGTCCTTTACAATTGTAGAACCCACGTTAAATCCCTTGATCTATACCCTGAGAAATGCAGAGGTGAAAAATGCCATGAGAAAACTTTGAATGAAATGAGGAACTCTGGGTTGTCACTCGTTTATATGCTAAAAACAAATCTTTTCTTCAAATACCTTGAGGACTTACCCTTACCATTCACTCCAACCAATTGTGTACTCAGTATTCAGTGACATCTCATATGCATTCACATTAGGATATGGATATGATGCAATGTTCTCCCTAATCATGTTTCTGCTAACATCTCCAATACATTTTGTACTCTATCCTGTTTCTCACAGGGTTCTGGCCATAGTTGTCTCTTTTTTTATTTTTTTAACTTGTCTTTTAAACGATCCAAACTTTCCCAAGTGTATTAGTTTCTTAGCTACTCAAATAGATATCATACAATGGATTGGTTTAACAACAGGGATTTATTGGCTTTCAGTTTCAGAGGCTAGAATGCTTGCTTTCTCCTGTAATTGGTATTTAATGGATGGCCGGCAATCTTGAGGTTCCCTGACTTTTCTGTTACTTGCTAATGCACATGGTAGTGACTTTTCCTTCCTCTCCTGGGTTCTATTGGCATTCAGCTTCTGTCTTCACTTACGGCTTTCCTCTGTACAATTTCCTTTGCTTATAAGGTCTTCAGCCATATTGGATTAAGGCCCACCTTCATTCAGTTCTGGAACACCTGACTAATACCATCTTCAAATGTCCTATTTTCATATGTGTTCCTACACACAGGACCAAGTGTTGGGACCTGAACATGCTTTCATAGGGGACAAGCATCAGTTCACAAGACCCAGTTCAGGGCTTTTGTTCTCACTCTTCTCCCTGCTGGAATTCTCTTTCTCAGATGCATGGCCTTGCCTGGGTGAAGCCCTCTCATTTTTTCACATTTTCAGATTAACTCCAAACTCCTCAGAGAAGTCTTTACTCATAGCTTTCTCTATGTTATTCTATACTCTTCATCCTGTTTATTTACTTAATAACAGTGACCTCAAAGTACAATTTAAATTTTCTTTTTACTTTCACCTTCTATTTTTTCCTCAAAATTTAATCCTTGTTAGGGTGTGGATAATGTTTATTCATTCATGCTAGAAACTCAGTGTTGAAAACACTCCCAGTCACTTAGTAGGTGTTTACTCAATGGTACTGAATGAATATAAATCTAAGTGAATCTTTTTTGACATTTGATAATTAAATGGTTGGGAAAGAAGAACGGGAGGATAAACACATATAAAAATATGGGCGTTAGAATCTCCCCAATTTGCATGCAACACGTTGTCCATTTTGTAAGAAGAACCAATATTTTAAGCAGTACTTCCCTTAGACCTGGGCAAACAAGGTCCTGTCTTCAACACTACACCATGGAGTGACTTCTGTGAAATTTTCCAAGATCTCCCCTAAAGCCTGGGACTGGATAGGGTCTATAATGACTTCTGAGTAGGGCACCCTATCCTGGACCCAACTTCTTGAGCCCTGTCCCTGTTTCTTCCTTATAAGGTACTCTGGATTTTGCACCAATGACATTTTCCCAAGCCCTGTGACAGGTACCTTAGTTCCAGGAGGGAACTAAGAAAATGGGTGCAGGCTGGCTCTTTATTTCTTTCACAGGATTGTTCTACCTTGCTTTAACAGAATGGCACTGATATTCTAATTTTTAGTGACAGAGGATTGCTTTAGGAATTTAGGCTACAAATGGCCCTCTTCTGACTGTTGTACTTGGGTCATGGGTGTGGGCTTTATCAACTCTCAGTTGTCCATGCTCCAACAGTTGTGCTGCTATCTATAGCACTGAAGGTGGTGGTGGTGGTACAGGCATTCTTCCCTGCTATGCATTCCACTGACAGGTACCCATGGCAGTTGCTCCAGTCCTTCCACAGGCCCTGTGACATGTTTCAAACAGTTCTCCTAGGATGGCTGCACATATCTCCTTCAGTGGTTTTCAAGACAATTTTTCTGAACTGTGTAATGCCCTTCCAACTAATGCCCTAGGTCACTGATGGATATGGTGGTTTTTTACTCTCCTGTGTTCATCTTAAGCCATGTCCAGTGAGGGACATCACATTCCATAAATGCAGTGATTATGGCCTGAAGAATTCAAAGGACAACATGGGTGGAAGGTGTGTAGTTCTATACTTATGCTATAAAATTATGAACAATCAATTTAACATGACAAGGGGATGAATAATGGTTTTCCATATCCTGCAGTGTGATGATCAGAATTACATTTGTGGTCATCATTAATAAATTAATCCTTGAGAAAGTCATTGGAAACCAGTACTTATGGATCACTAGATGATTGACACAGAACCATGAGTAATGATGCAAATAAAGAGCATTGAATAAATGGTATTAAGGACCTCCAGGGGAATGTTATGGGTTGAAATGTATCCCCCCAAAATATAAGTTCACGTCCTAACCTCCAGTCCCAAGAATGACCTATTTGGAAATAAAATCTTTGAAGTTATGAGCAATTGAGTCCACACTGGATTAGTGTGGGTCCTAATCCAATATGACCAGTGCCCTTGTAAGTAGAAGAGAGTTAGATACCCTCAGAGAGACACAGGGAAGAAGGCTATGTGAGCAGTGAGGCAGAGATTGGAGTTATGCTGCTATAAGCCAAGGAATGCCAAGGATTGTTGGTACCTGCAAGAAGCTAGGAAGTGGTAAGGAAGGACTTTCATTTACAGGTTTCAGAGAGAGCATGGCCCTTCTAACACCTAGATTTATGACTTCCAGCCTCCAGAAATGTAACAGAATAAATTTCTGTTGGTTTATCCCCCCAAGATTTTGGCCTGTGTTATATCAATACAAAGGCATTATTTCAATCCACAAAGATTCCAAAGAGAACGAAAAGAGATGGTTCCTGGACTTCGCCAGAAAGAGAGGTGTCTGCTCACTTGGAAGACACTTTGTATGCTATGATTGGACAATAAACAAATTTATAATAACCTCTTTACACACAAGTGTAATTCTGTATCAGTAAATATAGTGTTATCTCACACTGGCACATGGATTTTGCAATATGTTCTTTGGTCAAATTGTTTATGATTTTTATTTATTTATATTTTAAATATGTTTTTTTTAAAAAAGAAACTTAGATGACATAAATATTATACAAAACATATAGGGGATTCCGATATGCTCTGCTTCCTAGTCCTCTAACATTTTGCCTCATCAACAACATCCTTCATTAGTGTGGTACACTTGCCACGATTTATGAACACGTCTTGGAGCATCACCACTAAGTGATGATTATAGTTTACATTGTAGTTTACAGTCTCTCCTGCACATTTTTGCAAGATATTACAAGATACAAAATGGCCTGTATCTGCAAGACCTACTGTCCAGTTCATTGGACTCACCCAGGACAACTAACAAGGAGATGATGGCTGACAATGACCATCGCAAGGAACACAGTGAGTCTGCAACTGCAAGCAAGAAAGTCCCATCCATATGCCCCATGGGATCTAAGCCCCCTCTTGAATAGAGTTGCAGTGGACATCACCATCACAGAATCTTCAAGATTGGGGAATAGACAATGGACTAGAGCAGACTTACAGTTGTTCTACACTAGACTTCTTGTGATTCTAGCAATGGAATATTGTTTATGATGTTTAAATGTTTTTTTAAATTAGCAGTTATCTTGCAAAAGCTATTAGTGTGATTCTGCACACCCTAGGGAAGACCTTATTTTAGAGACTTCAGTTCTTTGTTGAATTAATTAAATAACAAAGGAAATGACAAAGTTTTTTTTCAGGGAAAGTAATAAGATAATTTAAAAATGTATATGAATGTGTGCCTGTGGTTGAATAACCTTGGTAATTGAAAGAAAAAAGAGAAGAATTGAAATAGGAGACTAGATCTACTAGATATCAGAGCATATCTTAAAGCTCTGGTTTGTAGACATTTTGCTATAGGTCCAGTACTAAAGAATTCTCAAGAACAGAAGAAATTGTTAAGAATTCAAACCATTTAGTGCAAATTCTATTATTTAATAAATTATATGGGTGGAATTTTAAATTATTAAGGAAGAATGGATAAATGGATAAATTCTGGAAGGGCAAGTCAATAGATAGATAGATAGATAGATAGATAGATAGATAGATAGATAGATAAATAGATAGACACAGTATTAATTTGTAAATTAGTGGGATGTAAAGATGTAACAGCTTATCAACATTTGAAAACTTGATATCATTTTAAAGAAAACTTGCCTCCAAACTTTAAGCTTTTAAATTATGTTCATTCCTTTCATTCTTTTTTCTTTCTGCTTCTTAGCCTGAATAATTTCAATTGTCTTGTCTTTGAGTTTACTGATTCTTCCGTCTGTCAGCTGCAAAAAGCTGTTGAAGCCCTTTAGGGAATTTTTTCATTTAAATTATTGTGATTTTCACCTCAAGTAATTTTTTGGGTTCCTTTTTAAAATTTATATCTCTTTATTCAGATTCTTATATTGTTCATTCATTTTCCTGATACCCTTTTGTGGGTTTTTTTGGTTGGTTTTTGTACAATTTAAAGTTTTTGGTTGGTTTTGTACATTTTAAAATTTTAATGTGTTAGCTCCTTAAATTTTATCCAACTAGTAAAAAGGCAGAGATTTCTTTGAATGCTGGGAGCTAAAATAAAACAAAAAACAAAAAACAAAAACAAAGCAAATAAATAAATAAATAAAGACATCTTTATAGTCTTTGTAAAATGGCTCTTCATTGGCTGGTGTTTTCTGTCAAAGTCATCCTATCAAGAATATCAGCTCAAGGTGAAAGTGAATTGAAGGGTCTCTTTTCTAAGCCTGAATCTTGTCCTGGCCATTAATTGGTATGGTCTTGAGAATTTTTTTGTTTACAGGAAACCAACTTTCAGTAATCTTTTGCAAATTTGACTTAATTGTTTTGTACACTGCTTCAGCTGTCCACAAGTTGATTTTGCCCATATGACAAGTTCTGGCAGAGCCAGCCAATAAAAAGTTTCCTGGTTCAGTCTTTCAGACTGCTACCTGGTAGATTGTCACCCACATTAGGTATCCCCATGCACATAGGGGTTATTCTGCTCCCTTTGGAACAAGGATATGGACCCACAATGGGAATGCAGGCTGGCTCCACATCACAATGGGAAGGCATTAGGGGAGGGGCTAGCAAGAGTACCATGAGTTTCTCCTACCAATTTTTTTTCTCCTACCACTTTTAAAGCTACATTTTCTTGATTTGGCATTCACCCAGTTACTGCACCCCTTTCATTTTTTTCTGGAGTTTTGAGGAAGATGTCTACCAGTGTTTGTTAGTTGATCAAAGATTCTATGGGAGACCAGAACTTTGGAGTGTCTTACACCTCCATCATGGCCCTCTTTATCCAATATTTTTTCTTTTTGTATCTAGATTATTACACACAACATGATGTAATCAAGATTTACTGATGTTGTAGCATGTATCAGAACTTCATTTATTTTTGCTGCTGAATATTAATCAGTTGTGTGTATATAGCACATTTTGTTTATTCATGAGTTGATGCATACTTGGGTTGCTTGCACCCTTTGGCTATTCTGAATAATGCTTCTATAAATGTTTATGTATATATCAGTTTGAGTCCCTGCTTTCAAATATTTTTTGTATATATCAAGAGGGGTTGTTTGTTTGTTTTTTCATTTTTTTTCTTTTCAAGAAACTTCATTTTAATTTTTATTAAAATTCATGTGTACATTTAGGTTGGTCTGCTTCTGATTAGACCATGAAATGCAGATTATAAAAGGGCTTTTATTATGAATTTGACTCTACTGTTTTGAACATTTGTGAAGCTTCTTGTGTGGGGAGTCGGTGTTCTTTTCCTACCTCTTCTCTTTCTTTGACTTTTGATTTTTAATTTTTTAATTTGTTTATATTTATTAGAGAAGTTGAGGGGTAACAGAGCAATCATGAATAAAATCAAGATTCCCTTAAACTACCCCAAAAACAGCTTGCACTGGTGCAGAACATGCATTACATTTGCTGACAGCCCATTTTTATAACTGTACCATCAATCATTGTCTATGATTTAATGTAGGATTCACTGTGCAGTGTAGTTCCATGTATGGATTCAAAACTTTTCATTCTGTTATCATATATACAATCAAACACTTCCACCTTTTAATCACATTCAGATACATTTTAGAATGCTGCTAATTACATTCTCAATGTTGTGCTACCATTAACAACATCCATTACCAAATCATTTCCATCATTCCAAACAGGAACCCTGTATATTTTAAGTATTTGTTTCCCATTCATTATCAGCACCCCATATCATGGTAAACTATATTCTATATTCTGGTTCTATGAGTTGGATTATTTGAATTATTTCAGATCATAAAATATCTTTCTTTTTGTTCCTGGCTTATTTCAACTCAAAATGATGTCTTCAAGTATCATCCATGTGATTGCATGCATCAGGACGTCATTCATTTTTACACCTGAATAATATCCCATTGTATGAATATATACAAGTTTTAATCGTCCATTCATTCATTGACCGCTTCCATCTTTTGGCAATTGTGAATAATGCCACTATGAACGTTGATGTGCAGATGTCGGTTTGTTTCAATGCTCTCAGTTCTTCTGGGTATACCTAATATTGGTATTGCCAAGTATCACAACAAGTCTATGTTCAGCTTCCTTAGGAACTGCCGAATAGTCCTCCACAATGGCTGTATCATTCTAATTTCCCAAGAAAACTGAATAAGCATTTCTATCGTTCTGTTCTACTTCCTCTCCAACACTTGGAGTTTGTTGTCTTTTTAATAGGTGGCATTATAATAGGTGTGAAATGATATCTCATTGTGGATTTGATTTGCATTTCCCTAATCACTGGTGATGTTGAACATTTTTTCATGTGCTTTTTCACAATTTGTATTTCTTCTTTGGACAAATGTCTATTCAATTCTTTTGCACATTTTTAAATTGGGTCATTTGTCTTTTTATTGTTGTGTTTTTATATATCTTTATATATCATAGATATTAAACCTTTATCAGATAAGTGATTTCCAAATATTTTCTCCCATTGTGTCACCTCTCTTTTCACACTTTTGAAAACATCCTTTGAAGTGCAGAAGTGTTTAATTTTGAGGTGGTCCTATATATCTATTTCATTCTTTGCTTGAGCTTTGGGTGTAAGATATCAGAGACCCTTACCTACCACATACCACCAGGTCTTTAAGATGTTTCCCTACATTTTCTTCTAGTCGTTTTATGATCCTGGATTTTATATTTATGTCTTTGATCCATTTTGAATTTATTCTTGTATAGGGAGTGAGATAGGGGTCCTCTTTTGTTCTTTTGGTTATGGATATACAGTTCTCCCAGCACCATATGTTGAACAGACTGTTTTGCCCCAGTAATGTGGACTGGGTAGGTTTTTCAAAAAACATTTAACCATAGAGGTGAAGGTATATTTCTGGACTCTCAGTTCTATTCTATTGATCAATGTGTCTAACTAAATGCTCATAGGATGTGTTTTGACCACTGTAGCTTTGTAGTATGCTCCAAGTTCAGACAGTGAGTGTCCTTTCACATTGTTCATCTTTTTTTAGGATGCTTTTGGCTATTTGGGGGTCTTTTCCTTCCATATAAATTTGGTAATTTCCTTTTCTATTTCTTTAAAGTAGATTGTTAGAATTTTGATAAGTATTGCATTGCATCTATAAATCAGTTTAGGTAGGATTAACATCTTCACCATATTTAGCCTTCCAATCCATGAACATGGAATGTTTTTACATTTGATTAGGTCTTCCTTGATTTCTTGTCACAAATTGCTTTTTGTTTTTTGTTGTTGTTGTTGTTGTTGTTTTCAGTTTTATGAATCCCAGTGCTTTAAATCTTTGGTTAAATTGATTTCTAGATATTTGAGGCTTTTTGTTGCTATAGTAAAAGGAATTTTTGTCCTTAATTCTCTTCAGGTTGTTCAATACTAGTGTATTGAAACATTACTGTTTTTTGCATGTTGATCTTATATCTTACCCCTTGCTGAACTGGTTTACTAGATCATGTAGCTTTTGCCCAAGATACTTCGGAATTTTCTAAAAATACGATCATGTCATCTGTGAATAGCAAGAGTTTTAATTCCTCTTTTCCTATTTGGATACTGTTATCTTTTTTTCTTTCTTGTTTAACTGCTCTAGCTAAAACTTCAAGTACAATGTTGAATAACAATGGTTACGGTGGGCATCCTTGTCTTGTTCCTAATTTTAGAGGGAATACATTCAGTCTCTCTCCAATGAGTAAGATGTCAGCTGTGGGTTTTTCATATATGCCCTTCATCATATTGATGAACTTTCCTTCTATTACTATTTTTTAAGTGTTTTCATCAAGAAAGGATGCTGGATTTTGTCAAATGCCTTTTCTGCATCAATTGACATAATCATGTTTTTTCCCCTCAATTTGTTAATGTGATGTATTACATTGATTATTTTCTTCTCTTGAACCATCCTTAAAAAACAAGAATAAATACCCCTTGATTGTGACATACAATAATTTGAATATTCTGTTGGATTTGATTTTGCAAGTATTTTGTTGAGGATTTTTGCATCTATGTTAAATAGAGAGATTGGTCTCTAATTTTCTTTTTGTATAACATCTTTATTTAGCATTTGGTGCTAGGGTGATGTTGTTGTCATAAAATGTGTTGAGTAATTTTCTTCAATTTTCAGAAGAGCTTAAACAGAATGGGTATTAGTTCTTTAAATGCTTGGTATTTCCTATCTTTTTGATAGCAGAAACTGATCAGCAAACTTCATTTTTCTTTTGGGTAACCTTTAATTTTTTGTGTAATTTTATACTTACAGAAAAGTAGCAAAGACACTATTGAGTGTTCTTTTATCTCTCAACAAGTTTCCCGATGTGTTAACATCTTACATCACCATGGGTACATTCATCAAAATTATGAAATGAACATTAATACATTATTGTTGGCTAAACTCTGGAATTTATTCATATATTACTAATTTTTCCATTATTACCATATTCTTCAGTTATTGGAGCCCATCTAGGACAACACATTACATATAGGACAGTTACCTTTTGAATAACTTCAAATCATTAATCATTTAATCATAGTCATGAGGACACTGTATTGTCTATTGTTAAAGTTTTTTTTTTTATTTTAAAAGAAGCTTTAGAGTACATAAATGTTACATAAAAAATATAAGGGATTCCCATATACCCCACCTCCTCCCCCTCTCCCTCCCACAGTGTTCCCCATTAACAACATCTTTCATTAGCTTGGTATATTTGTTACAAGTGATAAACACATATTGACGTATTGTTACTCATCATAGTCTAGAGTTTACATTATCATTTATACTTTGCAATGCACAATTTTATATGTTTTGATGAAATGTATAATAGCCTGTATCCATCATTTCAATGTCATGCAAAACAATTCTAATATCCCTAAAATGCCCCACATTGTACCTATTCTTCCTTCTTGCACCCCTCAGAAACTTTGGTGACCACTGCCTTTATATCAATGTTACAAGTTCTTCCATTATTAAAATAATAATATCTACCTTAGTTCATAGTTGCATAACCCCCTTATATTTGCTCATAAATTAATCTTGAGGATTTGGGGATGGTGATGCTTACTCTGCTTCTGATTGAGAGGGGACTTAGATCCCAAGGGGCAGATGGATGGAACTGTTTTACTTGTAGTTTTAGATACTCTCTGTTTTTTTGTGATGGGTGTTGTCCATCATTATCCTTGTGTTAGTTGTCCTGGGTGAATATGATGAACTGGAGTGTAAGTGATGGCTACAAATCTGCCGAGATTGAGGTCTCAACAGGCAAAAGAACAGATGAAAGATTTAAGTCCCTGGAACACATATTTAATGAATTTAGTGCTAATTATAGGTTCAAATAAAAGAGGCATAAGAACCATGTGTAGGAAAATTATAAATATGTCCAACTGTGATACATTGGGGGGGAGAATAGAGTATCATAAATTTTAAGGTAAAGCCCACTGATAGGGTGCTGAATTCCTGGGGTTGCATGCCCTGTCTATAGTGTCCAGATACTTCTAGAGTCCTCAGGAGCACCCCTGCTTAATGCATTGTTTACTGCAGCAGTCAATGAGATCCTCCTAAGATGTGCATAAGCGTAACCTCTGGAATGACCTCCCGACTCACTATGAAATCTCTTAGCCAAAAAACCTCACTTGTACTTAATATATCCCCCTTTTGATCAAAGTTTTTTTCCAAATGCATCACTGCTTAGTTGGTGATTAGTAATAATCGCATGGTGCCAGTGAGGCTCATCCCTGGGAGTCATATTCCACACCAAGGGAATGTAGTGAGTTTTTATGCTGAGTTTGACTTAGAGAAAGACCACATTTGAGCAACAAGGAAGCCTTCAGGAGGTAAGTCTTAGGCAATATACAATGCCGGCTAAATTTCAATATCACAAGAACAAGGTTCATAAGTACAAGCATTGATATCAAGGGCCTGGTCTATTAGTCTGTCCTCCCTTGCTAGGCACTACCCATGTACTCTAGGGACTCTTGCCACCCTATTTGAGAATTTAGAAACATTCCCCAGGATGGGAATTCAATATTCTTTCAGTTATTGTGTGGTTCTCTACCTACTGAGACAACAGCCAATGACCCTTTAACACGTTCATATTCCATAGAGCCATGCCACTGGCACACCCCTCCCCACACATCACCCCATCACTGACATCCTGCACCAGTAAACTTCCCCTGCCACAGGTGCAACTCTTCTGCAATCCAAAGACACAGCCAAAATAAATAAAATAAAATAAAAAATAATAAAAAGTTTTTAAAATTTTAAAATAAAATAAGTTTTTGCATTACATCTTTCATCACTGTAAGATCTTTTATCTTTGATGTACAGTGATAATTTCTGTGTGTTCCCCAGTGTCTTATTTTTTCACTTTATTTTCAAAAAAGCTTTACATTACAAAAAAGTCACATAGAAAATATATGGAATTCCATATACCCCACCAACTCCACCGTTCACATTTTATCATATATCTTATATGAGTATGACTCACTTGTTATAATTGATGAACAAATATTTGAGCATTACCACTAACTATGGTCCATGGTTTACATTATGGTTCACATTCTGTATCATACACTTTCATAGTTTCTAACAAAATGCATCATGGTCTGTATCCATTATTATGAGATTGTGTGGAACAATTCATATACCCTAAAAATGCCACATGCTCCATCCATTTTCCTTCTCTCTACCCTCAGAACCCATGACAGCCACTGAGGTGTACTTTTCAAAGAATAAGGTCCATAGTTACATGTATTAATATTAGGGATTTGACATATTGGTCCATCTTCTTTTATTAGTTACTGCCTATGTTCTTGAAAGACCCTTAGAGACTCAGAACTCTATGTTCTATTTGAGAACATAGCAGGAATATCCAGGATGGTTGTAAATATTTTCTTGCTTATTGTGTGGGTCTCTGTCCACTGGGATAACATCCTATGACAAGATGAAAGCTTTTGCATTCCATAGAAGCTTGCCAAAGGTTTGCACTTTCCCATACATCTCCCTAACCCCAACACCCTGCACCAATAAACCTTTCCTACTATGTTTGTTAAAAGAACATTCCCACTATTGTAGTTTTAACCACAGACCTAAAAATACCATGAATTCACCTATTCCTTTCTCCTGCAACCCCCAAAGTTCCGTGCATAGTCCAATCCATCCTGACAACCTCGGTCACACTCACATTCCAGCACCATCAACCCCATTTGCATCTTTGTACCCCTATCACTCCCGTCTACTGCCAAACCATCCCTTCCAGTTTATCATAGGTTTAACCTTTATTGATGATTGGCTCACCAAATTCTACATCCTATTGGTTTTCTGATAACCTATTTTCCAGGCTCTAGTGCTGTGAGTCATCTTGATTTGTTTAGGTCATATCAGTGAGGTCAGTTAATATTTGTCCTTTAGTGACTGACTTATTTCACTCTACACAAGGACTTCAAGATTCATCCATGTTGTCCTGTGGATCAATAATTCATTCCTTCTTACACTGTGCAATAGTCCATTTTATGTATATAACACAATTTACTTTATGCATATAACACAATTTCATCTGTTGATGGACACTTGGGTTGTTTCCAACTTTTGGCAATAGTGGATAATGCCGCTATGAACATTGGTGTGCATATATTTGTTTTTGTTTTTTTTTAAGATTTATTTTATTTTATTTTATTTACCCCCCCCCCTTTGCTGCCCGTGCCGCTGTGTCCATTCGCTGCGTGTCTTCTCCGTGTCTGCTCATCTCCCCCTTGCTGTGAGGTCCCGCCGCATCAGCCCACAGCGCCGTGTGAGCCGGCCTG
>JAQZBX010070488.1:0-15408 GCA_029593785.1 Cabassous unicinctus
CTGAAGTCTAGATAGGAAATCAGATGATCTTGTAAGGGAATTTAATCTATCTGCATTAATACTATATTTAGGTAATGTCATTAGTTTAGTCTCTGTATCTAGAAATTGTTTGTAAGACCATCATCACAAAGTCTATTTGCATACCCCTCAAACTGTATGTAATATCTTGGCCTGACAGGAATTTGGCTTGAATTATTCAAGTGCCCCAGCCTGCTAAAAGGGGCATTCCAGTAATTGTGAACATTTGAGATGTGGGTTTGCCATCTAGTGGGCATCTTTGAGTGTGTATGCATTATAGATACACATACACACAGCACACATAAACACACCTGGTTTCCATGATGGTTCTTAATCTTTCTCCCCCATCCCAACACTTAGAGGTGGAGCAATAATTTGGACACATCCCTGTTTGTAATAGTGGCTTAGTTTAGAAGTGTTAGAAAGATGTGTGTGCTTACAGATAGAGTGGGGAATAATAGAATCACATGGAAGTTTCTTTCAAACTACATGTATTCTTTCACGCCTGCCTTTCTTGTTCCCATTTGAGAATTACTAATATGGAAAAGAAGGTAGAGACATGTCACCACCATCCAGGCATAGTGCCTGCCCCATAGTAGATACTCAGTGAACATTAGTTTCCGTCCCTTTCTTCTCACACTCTTTGACATAAACACTGTATCCCTGGTTACAATTTCAACAATTCAATGTACATGTTGTGAGTATTAAATATGCTACTTAGCACTATTATGTGTGAAGCACTTTGTTGACTCTGGAAATGACAGCAAAGTGCCAACCTGGTCCCTATCTTTAAGATGCTCACAGTTGAGAACCTTACAGATTCTTTGTAAGTAGATTCCAAAGCAGGTTATGTCTCAAATGTTTGGGGGTAGACTTTTTAGAAATTAGAATTTGGTTTTCCTTTAGAAATATTATTACAATGATGCTAGTTTTGCCAGAGTAAACATCAAGCACTTGCATAACAACCTTTTATTATAGTGAAATACTATATTTTCACAATAAACTGGTGAAAACAATATTTCAGAGTCGCTTTTTAAAAGCATCATGCATATATTTAAATGTGACCGAATTTAATATTAACACTTGCCTTCTCCCCCTAAGAAGAAGGATCCTTGGGGTAAGGGATGAAATGCACATCTGGGGAAGCTTGATTTACATCTGGGCAGACTGACACTTAGAAGATTACAGGCCCAGAAAGGGAAGGGAGCAGGGTGGAGAGAAACAGAGACTAAAGTCAGTGTGGCGTGGGTTTTGCAGAGGGTTGAAGAAGGGAGGAGAGAGATTTGGGAGCATCGTCCATATGGTGTGAGATATGAGAGAGGGTCAGAGAAAGAAGATTTTAAGAGGTTTTGTTGTGTGATGAATGGAATCCCCTTTGATGTTTTCATGCCACTGCAGTAAAGATTTAAATTGCCTTTTTGTTATTTTTGGATGTGGGTTAGTGTTTCTTTGGAAAATAACACTGTATGGAGACAGGCTGTGAAGTGGCTCAGCTTTATCTGAAAAATATAAATGTTCAAACCATAAAACTTTAAAAATAGATAAATTATATCTTCTTCTGTGTCTTAAACTTAGCAGTTAAACAAAAGTGAAATGGTAAAATTATCTAAGGAATCTCTATTTTACAGGTAATACATGAACTTCGTTCAAAAGGTACAAAATGGAAATTTCCCTGCTTCATTCCCCAAACCTCTCTTCTACTTCTGTATCTTATCACCCAAAGGCAACTACCTTCAAGAATTTGTTTTTAATTCTTTTGGTGGATAACATTATAATTATAAACTCTCTGCTTATACCACTGTTTCTTGATTTATCTACTTAATTTCATGTCTGTTAGCCCCATGCTATGAATGAGGAGAAATACAGATCATTTAGACTATCTCCCTATTTCCTTCACTCTTCATGTGTTTTGTGAATTATATTGTTTTCCATTCTGTTTTTGGTTATCATTATATAGGTTAAATTCTGTTCTTAAACTTTGAATTCTTCTTCCTTCAATGTAGGTAGATACCCTACCAAGTAGAGTGAGAAAAATAGCACCCCTATGATACTCTTCACCTCTCTCAGGCCCTTCCAGTCCACCTCCTAATTTCTGACTTTTCTACCTTTATCTTTACAATGTTTGGATTTATAGCATTTGCATTTACTTCTGTAAGTAAAATTAATTTTCCTGCAATTTGCCTATTGACTGATTTTAACAATCAAAATCAATAAATTATAGTTTATGACTTACAGTTATGCTTGTGCTACAGAGTACAGAGTGACTGAAGATAAGAAACAAATCCAATGTCTCTAAATCTGGACTATTCAAAGGAGAATGAAGCAAGCATAAAGGTCAAGTGGATTCTCCTTTCTTATATGCCTACATTGCTCAAATCATATCACATTATAATTTGCTTTATATTTCACACTTTTTATTTTTATTTTTAGGAGGTACCAGGGATTGAACCCTGGGCCTTCATACATGAGAAGCCGGTACTCAATCACTTGAGCTACATCTGCTCCCCTTCTTTTTATCTTTAAAAATTTTTTTTATTTTATATGGTTTTTCTTTTTAGCATGCTAATATGGTGAATCACATTGATTGCTTTTTTGAAGGTTAAACCAACCAACCCTTCATTCCAGGGATGAATCCCACTTGGTTGTGATGCATTACCCTTTTTATATATTGTTGCCTTTGACTGTTAAATTTTTATTTAGAATTTTTACACCTATGTGCAAGGTTGAATAGAGGTGGTTACAGGAGACACTGCTGTCTTGTTCCTGATTTTAGTGTGAAAACATTCAGTCTTTTACCATTTAATATGATGTTAGCTGTATTGTTGTCATGCCTTTTCCTTTTCATCTCAAGTACAATTTGGGTCTTTATTTATTATTCCATGTCTTTAACTTTTTGAATATAGGGAATGCAGTTATAATAACTGTTTTGATGTCCTTGTCTGTTAATTCTAACACCTGTGTCAGATCTGGGTTGTTTTCTACTGATTATTCTTCTCATTATGGCTTATGTTTTCCTGCCTTTTTGCATGCCTGGTAATCTTTGTTTGGATGCCAGACATTGTGAATTTTACCATGTTGTGTGCTGTATATTTTTGTATTCCTATATATTTTCTTGAGCTTTGTTCTAGGAGACACTTAAGTTACTTGGATACAATTTGATCCTTTTGAGTCTTGCCTTTATAATATCTTAGGTGGATCAGGAGCAGTGCTCAGACTATGGTTAATTTTCCCAACTACTGAAGCAAGACCTTCTTGAGTACTCAACCTTGAATTTTCAATATTGAACATTGAATGTCAGTTCAATACTCTGCCTTGTGAGTTATGGATTTTTCCATTCTGGCTGGTGGAAACTGGCATTATTCACAACCTGATGTGAGTGACATGCACTGTTTCCTCCAATCTTTACAGGTGGCCCTTCCCCTGGCCTAGGGTAGTTTCCCCATGTGCATACAATGGTCAGTGAGTACTCTGCTGAATACCTTGAGGCCGACTTTTGCAGATCTCCTTGCATTTTTCTGCTTTCTGTGCACCCCCCTTTTTTCTGTTGTTCTATCCTATGCACTCTAGTTGCCTTGGACTCCCTGGACACTAGGTTCTGTCTCCTCAACTCAGGGAGACTGTCAGGCTCTGCCTCTGTTACCAAGGTCTGGAAATTCCTTAAAGGTAGTAAGTCAGGGCAATTGTAGGTTCACCTTTTTTGTTTTCCTTCTCTCGGAGATCATTGTCTTTTGTTGCCTGATGTTGAGTGTCTTAAAAACTGCTGTTTCATATATTTTGTCTGTTTTTCAGATGTTTCTGGTGGAATGGTTTGATGGATTGAATCACGTCCTCCACAAAGTCGTGTTCAAGTCTACCACTGGTCCTGTGAGTCCATTTGTAAATAGGACCATCCTATGACTTATTTGGATGAGGCCAAACTGAATCAGGGTGGGCCCTAATCCAATATGGCTGAGGCCTATAAGCAGAGGAAATTTGGACGCAATCGATTAGGAGGAGCCAGAGAATGAGCCAGGTCGCCATGTGATGGAAGCTGAGATCCAGGCCAAGGGACATCAAGGATTAGCGGCAAGTCACCACCGGAATGCTGCAGACTCTGGAGAAAGCAAGCCCTGCTGATTTCTTGCATACAAAACTGTGAAACAACAAATTCCTGTTGTTTAAGACAACCAGTGTGTGATATTTGTGATTGTGGCTCTGGCAAACCAACACAGATGGTAAATCTGGTCCCTGTTATTGCACCTTGGCCCAATGGGAAGCCTCATCATTGCTTTTTCATCTTTGAGATTTAATACTTTCTCTCTTTTTAAAATTTTAAACAATGTATTGAAGTATATCATTCATACATGGACATACATGAACAATAAGTATGTAGTAAAAGTTGTGAACTTACAAAACAAACATGTGTAACATCATACAGGGTTCCCATACATCACCCCACCACAAATACCTTGCATTTTTGTGAAACATTTGTAACAAATTATGAAAGCGCATCGCCAAAGTATTATTATTAACTATTATCTGTACTTTACATTTGTTGTATTTTATTTCAACTTTTTATTTTGAAAAATTTCAAGCCTTGGAAAAGTTGTAAAAATTACTCAGTGAACAACACCTGTGTATACTAGAGTTAGATTCACCAATTGCTAACAGTTTGCCACATTTCTTTCTGTGTCTCTTTATATTATCTATCTATCTATCTATCTATCTATCTATCTATCTATCTATCTATCCTTCCATCTATCTTACTTGAACCATTTGAGAGTATATAGCAGACATTGCAACTGATCATAAATTAAATATGTTTTAGCTCACTAAATTGTATTTTAGGCACTTGCTAAGGCTCTGATATATTGTAATATAGGCTTAATGTATATTAAACTTTAAAAATAGCCAGAAGCAATTATCTGTAACTGTTGTGACTCATTGAACTGTACCCAGATGTTTTGTTTCTTTGAGCTGATGTTATTATTTTGTAAAGTACGTAATCTTTACCTTGTAACTGAAAAGTAACAAAACAACTCATAAGTGGCCCCTTATAACCCCTTAGCTTGTTTGCAAACCAGAAGTCTGATACTCCTGTACATAGCCCTCAGTGTTTATTAATGAAATAACATGAGTCAGCCCAGAACTGACCAAGCCAATTCTAATCAGTGTTAGCCCACCTCATATGTGCAATAGCCTAAACCTTAAACTTCAAGTGAACTAAGCATGTAATCAATCTGTGCATACTCAAAGATTAAACTGTTTCTAACCCCATTGTCTCAAAACGTCACTTTAAGGGGACAGATGTGGCTCAAATGGTTCGGTGTCGTCTCCCATATAGAGGGACCTGGGTTCGATCCCCGGGACCTCCCGGTAAAAATAAAAAAGAGAATGCCTCTAAAAATTTAGAGTAAGTAGTCTTAAATTACTACAGATAATAATTAATTAAAACATCACTTTCTAGTCATGCAGCATGTAAGTCAGCATGATGCCCATCTGCCACACTCTTCACTATCACACTAGCATCCCCTCAGCTGTCATAACCCCACAGCCCCTTTTATTTAATCCCATAAAACCCCTAAGCACTTCCAACTCAAGGAGACAGATTTGAGGACTTCTCTCCTGTCTTCACAAGGCTAGCCTTTGCTGAATAAGCTTTTTCGTCTCAAAATCTTAATGTCACTTATTTGCCTCTCTGATGTGTGTTGGGCAAGGATTCACTTTTGAGCTAAACAACCTGATTATACTTCATCATTAAATACTTAAGAACAAGGTTATTTTTCTATATAACCACACTAAAATGATCAAATTCAGGAAATTTAACATGGATAGTCTATTACTATCCAATATATCATCTGTTTTGCTTGTCTATTGCTATGTATCAAGCTACCTCAAAACCTAGAGGCTTAAAATAACAATTTATTACTATTATATCATATTCTGTGAGTCAAGAATTCAAATATGGCACAGTGGGGAAGACTGATAAGGTGTTGTCCATGATGTCTGAAGCCTCAGCTGGGGTGACTTTGGCTGGGGGCTCGAACAGTTGGAAGGTGCCTGGGCATCTCTTTCTTTTCCCACATGGCCTCTCCACTTTGCTAGCTTTGACTTTGTCATAACATGGCAGCCTCAGTGTCACTGGGCTTCTTATATGGTGGCTAAGCATTCTAAGAATGAGTGATTCTAGACATAGGAAGTCAAAGCAGTCATAGGCCAGCCTAGATTTAAAGGGAGAGGAAATACACCTCCACTTCTCAAGGAGAGGAATGTCAAAAATTTTGTGGCTATTTTTAATCTGTCACACTGTACATTTTCAAAGTTTCCAATTGTCCCAATAATCTATAATAAACTTTTCCCCTCAATCCAGGACCATGCATTGAATTTCGAGGTCAAGTCTCCTTGGTCTCCTTTAATCTAAAAGAGTTCCTTATCTTTCTTTGTCTTTATGACATTGAAATATCAAAGTGTACAGACTTGTTATTTTGTAAAATGTTCCTTAATTTGGGCTTCACTGACTGCTACTCATGATAAATTCCAATTATGCACTTTGGACAGGGATACAATAAAACAATGTTATGTCCTTAGAGCATCACTTCATGCGTGATGCCAATGTGTATTAACTTTGAGTACCTGGTTAAGGTGCTATCTGCCAGATTTCTCCAATGTAAAGGTGTTGCCAAATTTTCTCTAGGTTCTTGGCTATGTTGCAAAAGAATTTTAAGTACAAGCCAGTTCAGTTAGGTCAGTAGTTTATAAATAAAATGAGAGAAGAAAAATGGGAGAAAATAACAGATTATGGGTCCCAGGTAGAGGAAAAGGGCTAAAAAGGGGTAAAAAGGGCTGATCTACAGACTACAAATCCCCATTACAAATTATTAGTCCCCAGGTCTACTTACGTGCTAATCTGGGCAGGGAGAGAAAGGGCATAACAGGGCAATTTAGTCTCTGAGCTTGCTTCTTAAACCATTAATTACCCCTCCCCTTATTAATTAAACAGTCCAGCTGTTTACAGTTTTGATTGCTTACCCCACCTATCAATTCCCCCCAGGGCCCCAAAGACAAGGCCCCTTGAGAACATCTGGGGCTTTTTCTTGATCCCGGACTAAATCCCATTCTGAATGGGGAATTCTCATGAGGTTCTTCCAGCAGTCATCTTGTGGGTCTTTCCCTCAGGGAGGATTCCCATGGCCGCAAGTTCCACGGCTGTGGTTTTCTGCCAGGTTTCAGATTTGTCTTCTCATTCCCTAATCTAGCCTACCTCAAAGGTAACTTTCCCCCTTTGTAATCCCCAGGCAAGTAATCCCTGGGGGCATGTTTCCTCCCTTCTGTATTCTGTGTCAGACAATTCCAGTATTTGATATTTGTCTTTGGGGGGTCTAAATCTGTTAGGTATTAGTTCTGCTTAATGTCACTCATGTGTGGCCCCTTATGCTTGGTGATTTTTTTTTTTAATTAACTTTTTTGGTGAATTGTTTGAATCCTATACGACTAAATTGAGGCTATATCGTCTACAGGGGATTTTCATAGCTTCTTTAGTGCTCTTCAATGGCTTCGCTTGATGAGGGAGACTCAAGTTGGGCCTTCTTGCTTCTGCCCCAGATCACAGTGCACCCACGGTGCATGCCTCACCAGCTTAGCCCCAGGTCTCCCACTTAGAGTTCAATGACCCAGCACGGGTTCTTCCCAGGGTTTGGTTTTTGGGTGGTAAGGATGGCTGGAGCGGTTCTTGGAGAATTTTCTTTATTTCACTTTGTGTGCAGTGGGAGGGTGTCTGGGAACCTAGCCTGCTGTGCTGTCTGCCTAAGCAGAACCCAGCATGATTTTTCACTCAAATCTTTAGTTAAAGAGAATCCTGTCTGGGCTTTCTGTAATAATATCTTTGAAAAAATTTAAGAGTTTTCACAGTTAAGTCATTTAAAATTCTTAATAGTCCTGCGAAGCGGGAAAAGCCAGGTAATTTGGCTATTATGCAGTTGAAAAAGCAGAAACCTGTCTGGGTTTGTAAGGCCAGTTTATTAACCTCTGAAGCCTAATCTCCTACTCTGTAAAATAGGAAGGTTCTTATCTCCTTCTCAAGGCTTCACGAGCACCTACGGGGATGGGATTTGGGAAGCGTCCAGTACCTAGTGTAGTACTGACACAACGCTTTAAGATAACCCAAAGCCCACGTTGTCTAACCCTCCATTTCCCCCGCAAGGATCCTTGCAACCAAGGGTGGCGCACCAGGCCTATCACCCACCGGAGGATAAATCCTGGAAAAAACAGAGACCCGCCGCCAAGGCCGCGGCGGAAACTTCTCTCTCGGCGGGCGGGAGGCGGGGCCGGCGCTCGGGGGCCGCCACTCAGGAGCCGCTTCCGGGGCGGCGGGGGCGGTCCTCGTGGCCGCTGTGCACCGCCTCCCGGCGCTGTGGGCCGGGCTCGCGGCGGCGGCGTGCGGGGTGAGTACGCTGGGCCGCCGCTCCGCGGGCGCCCTGGGCGCGCGGTTCGCTAGGAGGGCGGCGGCGGGCGCAGTGTGCATGACTCCTGGCGGCAGGTCGGGGTCTGTCTCCGGGCGTGGGGCTGTGGTCCTTGGGGCCGTCCTGCCCCAGCTGGAGCGGAGGGCCGGGCAGGGGGCCTGCCGAGGCCGAGTCTGGGGGAAGGCACCGGCTCAGGTGAGGATGCCCCACGGTGGCGCTGCCTCTGCTGGCAGCCAGGGTCCCAGGCGAGTTGCTGCCAGATAGGGAAATATCCAGGTGTCACCCCCCCAGAGCCCTGCGTCACGATTCTGGGGTCTCTCCAGCATCTCTCTCCCCGCCCGGCGCGTCAATCTGAAAAAGCCCCTTCCTCCGAGAAGCCCTCCTTCCTTGGGTGTCAACTAGGAAACTGATCAGCTGAGCGGAGCCTGGACTTGCGAGGAGGGGCCCACGAGTTCTGAGCTTTCACCAAAAGGGTTACTCACTTTGATTTTTTTCTTATATATATATTTTTATTTTTTAAAAGATACTTAGATTGCGCAATATGCCCGGCTCCCCACACCTCTCACACCCTCCCACATAAGCAACATCCTTCATTAGTGTGGCACATTCATTGCAATTCATTTTAATAGTACTTCAGGGACACCTGCACTTCAGTAAGGTTCCCCCGTGATCCAGTGTTTGGTTGATCGCTATCAACCAGAGATTGGGTCTTCCATTAGATTAGGGTTCCTAACTCTTGGCTTGAAAGAGTTAGAAAAGCCTAGGATGACTGGAGAAAATAACAGATTATGACTGGAACTTGAGAAAAGGCCTGTGGGTTGTGGGTAGCCCCCAGGAGAGCAGTTATCAACAGACCTGAAGGGCCGCCGGGCGGGCGTTTAAGAGGGGTGAGGCATGAGGACCGGGAAGATGGTGATGGGACAGGTAGACCTCTCCAGCCCTACGCTGATAAAAGGATCGTAATTTGAGGCTTGAGGAAAGAGGTTTTCATTTTATTTTTTTTTAAGAAAGGTAAAGGAGATACTCAGGATGTCAGGGAATAATACTACATAGGGATCCAAGGATGGGATATTCAGAGTACTGTTTGAGAAGTTGGGTTTTAAAAAGAGGATGTGAAGAGCCATTCTAGGCACCTGTGCTGGGAGTACTGGAATGTCTCCAGGGAGAGATGATGCCTAATTCCATGTAGTTTATCTTTTTGGAGTTTTATCTTCTAGAGTAGGATTGGCAATTATGGAGACTGTAAACCACATGAAATTGCCAAATTTAGCTTTGGTTGAATTAAAACAGCTGTTAAAGAGAAGTACTGATGGGGGAGGGGTAAAATCAGCTCTATTACATTTTATATGCTACTTGATGTATTTTGTACTAATTTTACTTATACTTTATTTTATTTTGAAAGAAGCTTTAGATTACATAAATGTTATGTAGAAAATATAGAGCGAGTCTTATATACCTCCCCCTCCCACACTTTCCTACATTAACAACATCTTTCATTAGTGTGGTACATTTGTTACAATTGATGAACACATATTGAAGCATTGCTACTAACCATGGTCTATAGTTTGCATTATAGTTTACAGTTTGCACTGCACAGTTTTATAGATTTTGACAAAATGTTTAATGGCCTGTATTCCATCATTGCATTATCATGCAGGACAATTCCAATGTCCCCAAAATGCCCCGTGTTACACCTATTCTTCCCTCTCTCTCCCCTCAGAACCTCTGATGACCACTGTTTTTATATCAATGTTACAAGTTCTTCCATTGCTAGAATAATAAGTCTTCTATACTCCATAGTTGCATTCCCCCCTTATGTTTGTTCTTTCCTCAGTCTCCAGGATTTTGGGATGGTGATGCCCACTCTGTTTCTAATTGAGAGGGTTTAGTATTGATTTTAAACTGAGCAATAATAATGTGTTTTTTCCCTGAGATGCCTTCAAATGATTTGAGAACTATCCATTTCTTCCAAGATATTTTATTCAGAGTAGGAACATCCAAAGCAATTCCATGGTGTTTTCTTCTTCTTTTTAAAGCCATCAATAAACAGTACTCTCTTGTTGCATGTCTCAGAATTTCCTGGGTTCCTGTTAAAAAAATATAAATTTCCTGGTCTCAGGCCTTTGAAATAGAAATTTCTGGGGGTGAGCATAGGAATAGGAATTTCAAACAGGTCTCAGGGTTCCTTGGCAGTGAAAAATTTTAATAGCCTCCAAGGTTTTTCATTGAGATTGGGGCTTGTTGGGCCTATTTATAACAGGTTTTCTCAAAGGTTATATGAACAAATTGCCACCAATCCTGTGTAAATACAAGTTGTAATCTCTGTCTTCCTTAAGTTTCAATATGTTTTATTTTATTTATTTATTTATTTTAAATATTTATTTACTTGATCCATTTTAAACCCCCCCTTCCCCATTTGCTGTTTTGTGTCCATTCGCTGGGCAATTTTCTGTGTCTGTTTCATCTCTTCTCATCCTCCTCCTCCAGTCTTCACCAGGATTCGATCCTGGAGACCTCCGATGTAGGAGAGAGGTGTTCTGCCATTTGTGCCACCTCGGCTCCTTGTTTTCGGAGCTTTCGGAGCATCTCGTCTTGTCTCTCTCCTTTTACGTCATGATCTTGCTGCCTGGCTCCTGGGGCCTGGCGGCTCACCGGCACACAGAGCCTGGCAGACCATGCGCCTTCTATATATATATTTTTATTTTTACTGGGAGGTCCCGGGGATCGAACCCAGGTCCCTCCATATGGCAGACGGACGCCCAACCATTTGAGCCACATCCGCCCCCTCAATATATTTTAAAGTTATAATTATCAGGGAAAAAAAAAAAAGCATTGCTTCTGATCATCAAACTCCACTTTAGAAAAATTTGAAGACATAGTAGAAACAAAAATTTCCCTAATCCTATAATCAAGAGATGACCACCAGTGATCCTTCTGGTGTTTTATGTGTAAATGACATGCACACTGTGATGGTTAGGCTGATGTGTCAACTCTGCCAGGTAATTGTGCCCAGTTGTTTGGTCGAGCAAGCACTGGGCTAAATGTAATACAAGGACATTTATGGGCTTTAGTCACCAGTGACTTTATTGCATAGATGGCTGATTACATCTACATCAACCAGGGAGATTGCTGTCAGCAATGAGTGACTCTTTATCCAATCAGTTGAATGCCTTAAAAGGGGAAGTGATTTCAGCATCCAGTGGTCTTTGGACAGCCAGCCTCTCCCGGAAACTCATCAAGGAACTTCATTAGACTTTCATTGGAGTCCCTGGTTTGCAGCCTGCTGCGGAACCTGGACTTGTGTACCCGATGGTCATGTGAGAGACCCTTATAAAATCTTATACTATTTACAGATATCTCCTGTTAATTCTTTTTCCCTAGAGAAACCTGACTAATACACACTAATACATAGCCTAACTAAGATTGTATCCTATATACATTTTTATATTCTGGCTTTTTCACTTAATTATCATGGACACATTCCCATAAAGTTAAAAGTTTTAAGGGGAAGTGGATATGGCTCAAGCAATTGGGTGCCTGCCTACCACAGGGGAGGTCCTGGGTTCAGTTCCCTGTGCCTCCTAAAGAAGATGAGCAAGACAGTGAGCTGACATGATGAACTGACACAACAAGGTGGCACAACAAGGAAACACAATGAGAGACACAACAAGCAGAGAGCGGAGGTGGCTCAAGCGATTG
Source organism: Cabassous unicinctus (assembly GCA_029593785.1). NCBI lineage: Eukaryota > Metazoa > Chordata > Mammalia > Cingulata > Chlamyphoridae > Cabassous > Cabassous unicinctus. The sequence continues at coordinate 12,156 of JAQZBX010070488.1, forward strand.
GGTGCCTCCCTCCCACATGGGAGGGTTTGGTTCCCAGTGCCTCCTAAAAAGAAGATGAACAGACACAGCACACAATGAACAGACACAGAGAGCAGACAGCGCAAACAACGAGGGGGTATGTGTGAATAAATAAAATAAATCTTAAAGAAAAAAAGTTTTTTTTTTTTAAAGCTTTTTTTTTTAAGATTTATTTTTATTTATTTGTCCCCCCCTTGCTGCTTGTGCTCTCTGTGTCTATTTGCTTTGTGTTTTTCTGTGTCTGCTTGTCTCTCTTTTGTTGCGTCATCTTGCTGCGCCAGCTCACCGCACCGTGCGGGCCATCAACACATCGCACCGCATGGGCCTGCTTGCCTTTACCAGGAGGCCCCCGGGAATCGAACCCAGGGCCTCCCATATGGTAAACGGGCGCCCAACCAATTGAGCCACAGCCGCTTCCCAGAAGAAAAGTTTTAAGCACCATTTTTAAGGAAAACATATGTTCCATCATATAGATATACTGTAATTAATTAAATTGGTTCCTTATTCTTAACATTTTAATAATGTTGGGTTGAATACTGTAGTCTACCTCTCTGACCATTTCCTTAGAATAGATTTCTACATGGTGGAGTCAGTTCCATTTAAATTTGGGTCCAGGTGGAGGTCCATTGTGACCCGATGTGAAACCGAGGCCATAATGCGTGAGCAAAGAATTTGTTACTCACAGGTCCCAGGGAGAGAGAGGTGTCATGAGGGGTCAGGGGAAGTGTGATCAGCATGGGTGGCTCAACCAGCAGGTGGGGAGCATACAAGCAGAGCAGTAGGGACCCGTGGGCTTGTGCCTTTAGTGTGGTCTGGGGTTAGTAGGTATCCTGCGGGAGTCAAGGGTTGGTTTGTTTAAAGCAAACACATGCACAAACGGAGGCCTGATGGTCCGAAGGCAGTGGGGATGGTTAGCTTACCAGTTGGGACCAGCCCTGGGTTTTGGGTGAGGTTTAATGGGGCTGTGAGTTGTTTGGGCTCTGGAGAGTATATGCCCCAGGGAAGGAAGGCTGCTTATTTACTAGGTCAAAGGTTAGTGTTGAGGCAAGTGGCTTAGACAAAGTAAGACAGAAGCCCAGGCAGCACACACAAAAATTTGATAGTTATAACAGAGTCAAAAGCTATTCAAATGGCTTTTAAAAATCTCATTTTCACATAACTCCATACTGCTTTTCACTAGGAGGAAAATGAACTTTTGAAGGATCTTTTGTGTTATGGGTCCATTCTCTTATTTCAGTGTTTCTCAAACTTTAATATGCATAAGAATAAGCTGGGATTCATTTTCTTGTGTCCCAGGCCCAGGCCCAGCTGTTCTGACCCCGTTATATTATCTCTGGAGTGCGGCCCAGGAATCTGCAGTTTAAAAAATATCCACTGTGTATTTGGTATAGGCATTCTTGGAACTATACTTTGAGAAATGCTTTTTAAATAAAAGGGAAAATATGGGAAGCGGGTGTGGCTCAGTGGATAGAGCACCCGTTTACCATATGAGAGGCCCCGGGTTCGCTTCCTGGCGCCTCCTTGTGAGGGCAGGCCGGCTCGCGCGGCGCCGTGGCCTGATGCGGCAAGACCTCACAGCAAGGGGGAGATAAGCAGACACAGAGAAGACACGCAGCGAATGGACACAGCAGCACAAGCAGCAAGGGGGGGATAAATAAAATAAATAAATCTTTAAAAAAATTAAAATAAAATAAAAGGGAAAATAGACTCAGAAATTTAAGTCACTTGCTCAAAGCCATTTATGCATCTGGTAGCTAGAATTTGAACTTGGCTTCTTCTGATTGCACACCCGTTTTTTTGTTTGTTTTTTTTCCCCTTACCTTAGAACTCCTCAAACCTTCTCATTGATGTGCCCCTAATGACTGCAGAAAGTGAGTTCTTACCACTGCAGGGTTCTCAGGTATAGCTGAAAATAACACATGAGTACACAATGAACCTTCATTAAAATCCCCCATCAGAAATTTTTGTGACTCCTGTATTATACTGAGTAACATAATGTGTAAAACAATTACTAACATTCCATTTCCTGACAACTCTTGCTGTAAAATGGGTGTTGCAGGGCTGTCTGGTTTCAAGTGGTGATTCTGGCAGCTCTCTGCTGCAGTGTGCATGGATCATTCACACAGTGGTTGGTACTTTGTGGGTTCATGGATCAAGGGGCAAGTCAAGCATCATCTCTCCTTGGAGTCACAGAGGAGACACACCACTTTTGAATATTCAATAGCAGAGGGACAGAAGGTGGTGGATATGACCAAGAGAAAGTGCCATTTATAAGAGATGAGACCCACCACCTTAGAGAAGTATTGTGTTAGTAAATGGAATGATGCTAGCATTGGGGTGAGCTGAGGAGGAGATGGAACTATACTTTTTATTATCTACTTTTCAATTTTTAAAATTTTCCCAAGATGCAATTTTAAACCCATTTAATTTTTTTTCCTTCTCTATTAATCTTTATTTTTCCCTCTCTTTTTTCTTGTCTCATGCGGTAGCAGTTTGATATTGTTTATGAATTCCAAAAATAGATATTGGATTATGTTTGTAAACTGGTCTGTCCCTCTGGGCATATTTGATTATATTGGATTCAGATGTTTCACTTTTACTTGATTAAATAACGATTAAGGCTTTGATTGGGCCACGTCAGTAGAATGTTGTATCCCTGCCCCCTTGTGGGAGAGGACTCACAGAGAAAAAACATGGCAAAGGACCGAGTTGGGAGTTTTTAAACTGCAGCCGGAGAAGTAAACACATATAGAAGCAGATAGGCAGAGGCTCCAGGAAGAGAGATGAGCCGTTCATCTGATAATCTACAGCTGGCCTTGTGGAGAGATCAAAGCAGCTGAGCCCAGAGAATAGCAAGCCCTGGGAAGAGAGGAACCCAGAAAGCCTGAACCATTGCAGGCGTTGGCAGCCATCTTGTTCCAACACGCGGCAATAGACTTTGGTGAGGGAGGTAACTTGTGCTTTATGGCCTGGTAACTGTAAGCTTCTACCCCAAATAAATACCCTTTATAAAAACTAACTGATTTCTGGTATTTTGCATCAGCACCCCTTTTGCTGACTAATACACATGCCATTTAGTACTAGACTGAGGTTATGGTGTGTCCTTCTGCTTTAACTAGTATCTTAGAGAGTCAGTTTGAGGCCCTAGGAATATTTAAAAAATAGTGATTCTCTTTAGAATTTAGTTAATTGTACTGCCATATGTTGATTTGGATTATACTGTCTCTGCTTTTTA
>JAQZBX010070489.1:0-15404 GCA_029593785.1 Cabassous unicinctus
AGAGGATGTGGAGAGATAGGAACACTTCTTCACTGTTGGTGGGAATGCAGAATGGTACAGCCACTGTGGAGGACTGTTTGGCAGTTCCTAAAGAAGTTGAATATAGACTTGCCACGTGACCCTGCAATACCACTACTGGGTATATACCCAGAAGAACTGAGAGCACTGACACGAACAGACATCTGCACGCCGATGTTCATAGCAACATTATTCACCATTGCCAAAAGGTGGAAACAACCCAGGTGTCCATCAACAGATGAATGGATAAACAAACTGTAGTCTATTCACACGATGGAATATTATGCAGCTGTGAGAAGAAATGAAGTCGTAAAGCATATGGCAACATGGCAACATGGATGAAACTGGAGGACATTATGTTGAGTGAAGCAGGCCAGACACAAAAGGACAAATACTGTATGAATGCGTTACTATGAACCAAATATATTGTGTAACATATTGTTTGATTCAAAAAAAATTTATATGTATCCATTATATTTAATTGAGAAATGTAAAAAAAAAAAAAAATTGTATTAAAATTTTTTTTAAATCATCTTTGTGAAGACTCTCGGGAAAGTTTATGAGAACTTTTAATTTTTAGTTTTTTTCAAATTTTTATATTTTTAATTTTTTAAATAAAGCAAAATTCAAAATTCTACATACACTGATGTACGTATAATTTACGTGAAATTTATAGTGTTTGCCTAGGAAAAAAGCCGGAGGGAGCACGGAAAAAAGCAAACAACTGCTGAGCTACTGTGGAACCTTTCCTTTTTTCCTATATTAAGTGCCCTTTAAAATCATCATTATAACTTAAACACTTTGAGTTACTAGCCTGGCCCACACCCAGGGTTTGGCACCTGGGGGACTTGCCGCCTCTGAAGACGTCTTCCCTGGCATGGCCGACCAGGCCTGCCCACGCTGCTCTCTCTGCCAAAGTGAACCCCCACCCCCCGCCCCGCCCCTTCTCAGGAGGAGCTCCCACTCCCGGGCAGACCGAGCTGCTCTCCCACCAGCTCCCTACGGTGCAGGACCAGGCTTTAGGAGCAGGGAAGGCAGTTTAGTCTAGTCATTCAGCACGCTCTCAGGCTCTGAGCGCAGTGCCCAGAAGAAGGGAAAACAACTTTTTCTAAAATACACGTTTTTTCCAATTGATTTCTGTTATGATTTCAGAAATTATGTTGCCATGGCAAAGCCTTATTTGCCAAATTATTCCTATTCTCGGGGATAAACAAGGGTTTTTCAAGCTGTCAGATTGCTGAAAACACACACTAGGAGCAAAAGAGCTGGCCCCATCCCAAGCTGCTCACCAAGATCCAGAAACACTCCTCCAGGCAGGAGCTCCTAGGTCCTGACCACTCCTAGACATCACGGCCTCTGTAGCTGGGGAATGGTAGCACACCAGGAAACCCACAATAACGCGAGCGTGAGCAGGGCTTTCCACGGGAGAAAGGGGCCGCTGTCCTCTGCTGCGGGGACCGACAGGAGCAACCAGCCCCGGCCCCTCTAGCTCCATGCACCAGCCAGCACGTGAGCTCTAAAGCCTGCAGGGGAGACAGAGGGCATTGGACCAGGTGAAAAGAGGGTCCCAGCCTCAAGCTTAAAATGTAATAAGGGGTGTGACTGAGGATGCAAACAAATACGGCCTGCGTGCCAATTTAGCATCCCATGAATGGTGAAAAGAACACCTCCCCTCTCCCTCCCTGGAGTGGGTCCCAAACTTGGCTGTACCTCAGAATCATGAAAACTCAAAACCACCCATTTATAAATCAGTATCAGAATCTCTGGGGGTGGTGCCAGAAGCAGTCTTTTATTTTTTTAGCATTCCGGAGATCACTCAGTCACAGCCAGGTATGAGAGCCCTCACCTCACCTCACAGGAGCAGAGAGCTGCGGGCGCCCTGCTGACCTCAGAGCAAGCAGGAAGAGTCCACGGCAAAGGGGCATTTGGGCCCCACCTTTGAGGAATGGACGGGGTCAAAGAGGAGAAGCTGGGGAGAAGGCCCCCGACTCAAGGCCCTACGAAGGCCAGAGCTGGCAGGGCCACCGTTCACAGGCCTTGGCCGGAGCAGGTCCAAGTCAGGGCGAGACACGGCTAGAAAGGCACGGGAGGGCCAGGTCTCCCGAGCGTTATTAGGGAAAAAATGACTGAGCCACTCAATGATTTACAGTGTTTTTAAAAACAGGCAGAATATGATTCTTTTTGTTAAAAGTTTTATAGTTGAGGTATCGTCCAGTGAAACATGCCTTTCCTCTTCAATGTTCTGTGATAGGCTGAGACTAATGGTCCCCAAAGATGTCCATGAGCACGTGCTAACTGCTGAAACCTGTGACCATGTGACCTGACAGGGCACAGGACAAGGCAGAGGTGATGGAGCGATGGGTCCTGGGCTGGGGAAGACTCTCCTGGATCCCTGTATGGGCACAAGGCCAGCAGCAGGGTCCTTACAAGGAGGCAGGGCAGGGGGCGGTGTCAGAGAAGGAAGGAGCAACAGGCGGGAGCAGGGCGCGGAGGGCTGCAGGGCGAGCCGAGGAACGCCGGCGCCCTGAGCAACAGTCAAGGGCTCAGAAATGGGCTCCGCCGGGGGCCTCCCGCGGGAACACAATCCTGACGACAGGTGATCTTAGCCCTGTAAGGCACATTCTCAAACTTCTGGCTTCCAAAACTGTGAGAGAAAAACTGTGCGGTTTTAAGCCACTAGTCTGTGGTAATTTGTTATAGCAGGAAGAGGAAACTAATTCAGGTCCTGAGTCACCTGAGGCTCCTGCCACCCACCCCAGAGACCCAGTAACCTAGCCGGGCTGCCTGAGGCCCGCTGAGGTCTGGACAATCCACAATGATTTTGTTTAATTAGAAATCACTCAGAAGAAAAACTGTACAACACACTTCATTAAAAAGTACACCAAACTAAAAGGAATTTTTCCAACTAAGTTCCAAATTAATTTGGATTACTGCTTTCAATTCATTCATTGAATGAATAATCAGCAAGTACCTAAAATCATATTATGATGTCAATAATAGCAAACACGTACATCATGCCTACATCGTATTAACTCATTTAATCCTTACAACAACACCACAAAGTAGGTGCCATTATTCTCCTGTTCTGGATGAGGAAACGAGGCTCAGCTGGAAGAGACTGGGCTGGGGCACACCGGGCTTCAGAGTCCCTGTCTCTCTCTCTCTCTCTCAGCTCTGATTCTGCCCCCTGAAAAGGGACAGAGCCTCTGACACTGCCCACCACAAAGTCTCTGAATGAAATCTCTAAGAAAATGGAAGTGGCCGGCAACACCAACACGCCCCTGGGGAAGGGAGGGAAGCAGGCGCCGCCCACATCCCACCTGCGCAGGGTGAGGGCAATACCCGGCACGGAGATGCGGTGGGAAGCCGGGGAGCCTGCAGGAAGCATTCCCCACTTTGTGTCAATATTTTAATTCACAGAATCATCCAAAAACCAAGAGAAGGGCTGGTTACAAGAAGAGCCTTTAACCTAACTGCCTGCAACTCCGTGTGAGGCCCACACACCGCCTCTCGCCCCACACGCCCCAGCCCGGGCGTCCACGTCTCCCTCCTGGGCGCAAGCCAGCCGCCTCTCCACCTCCCCACACCCATTTTCACCACCTCTGCCCTGCACATTAGTGTCCAGCAGCACCCAGGGTCGTCATCTAACAAAAATCCAACTTTATTATTCCCCTGCTTTCGATCTAAGACACCTGGCAAAAACCCTAAGGCCCTTTGCCCTCTGACCTCTGCCTATCTCAACCGCTCTGGAGCCACCTCCACCCACACCCCTGGGCTCTCGGCATCCCTGGGCCCTGCCCCTTCTCAGCCTGCAGGTCTCCATGTAGCCCTCCCGGCCACACCCACCCCACACTGCCCCTGCCCGCCAGCAGGTGCTAGCTCCACTGCAGATGCTAGTTCCACGCCTGTTGTGGCATGAAGAGAAAGCAGTACCTTTTAGTCCTACCCAGCACCTGGATAGCAAAAGCCCAATGAGCAGAGCAGGCCCCGCCCTTCTGGAGCCTGCGCCGACCAGTTCACTGTTCCACTGCACCTACTGTATGCCGGGCACTGGGCGAAAAGCAGTGAACAAGGCAGACAAAAGCCCCTGCCCTCCTGCAGCAGAGTGCAGCATTAGAATAAAATAAATGAGACCAAACAGACTCAGAACAGCGGCCCTCAGGGAGGACGGGGGCACCCAGTCAGCAGGCAGGGGTGCGGGCACCAGTGTGAGAGCAAAGCAGTGCGGGGTCCCATGACTTTTATGTGTTTTTGCTGCATTTTAAAATGTCAAGTAATATTAAAGGAGACAATGAAAACTTAAAAAGTTTTTATCAAAAAAGACATAGTTAAAAAGCAGAAAAACACTGACTTGGAGAAGCAAGTAAATAAAAGCATTAAACTCTATAAGGCCACTCTAGCTCTCAGCTGCTGGGGAAGACTATAAGAGAGACCAAATTAGGACTCACAGGCAACTAAAATCAGGAGAGCAAGATCAAAGATGAATCAATCAGGGCAGAGAAATTCAAAGCCAACGAAAACATTCAGAACCCAAGAGCAAATAGAGGTGTTTAAAGGAAAATCATTACCAGGGAGAAAACTGACTACTTTAGACAGAAAACATTTTTTAAAGAAATATCTCATCTCTCACACAAGAATAAGCCAGAATAAAAACAAAATACAGAAAAAATGAAAGCTACACTGGAATTGGGGGAGAGGGGGGAGGTAGAAGTATCACAAGTGAATGCAATAACAAACAAAATCAAAACTTCAAAAAATAGAACTAGAGTAAATCAAGAAATTAAGATATTGCAAAAGAACATGACAGACACGGAAGAAAAAGAATCCCAGTCCTGAGCCCCCATGGTCCCCTCCCAGCCTCCTGCTCTAAGGCGGAAACCTTGGCACCTTCATCTACCTCACCCATGCTGCACTGACTTCCTAGACAAGGCTACTCTCCCCACACGCCTCCCTTCAGCAGCTGCTCCAGCCACACCAGTCCTCACCTCCACAACAGCAACAGTCTCCTATCATGTCCTACACACCCTCCTCTCCTTCTCCAGTTTGTCCTCCACAACAGAGCCAGAGGTAAACGTTCCAACACTCGAAAATCTGAGCATTTCACCAAATAAAACTACTATTTGTTGGCATTACAGCTTCTAAGGACTAAACCTCAAACCCTTACCATGGCCTCCTATGGTATCACTCTCTCTCTGGACTCAGCAAGCCACACCAGCCCTTCTTTCACTTCATCACACATTCTATACTGTGTCCCCATGAGAAGGTCTTTGTAGGTGCTGGTCCCTCAGTGTGCCCTCATTCCCCAAGCCCCGATGTGCACAAAACACACACCCTTCAACTGATTTACCACTACTCACTCTTCTCATCTCAAGGAAGACTGCCCAACTCCTCCCCAAAACCAGCCAGGGTCCTCTTCATCATATGTACCATGTCACAGCATATAACTAAACCTCTACCTGGGGATATTTGATTCCCCATTAAAGTATAAGCTTGGCACTTAGCATGGTGCTTGACCGAGGGCAGGTCCTCAATAAATATTTGCTAAACCAATAAATGAACAAATGAGCAAAGTCCCCAAAGAACAAGACAAAACACATGAACCAAAAAATCTGTATATGAGAAAAAGAATTCATTCAAAGCGGGAAACCAACCTAAAGACTAGAAGAAAGCAGGATCACTGCACACAAACTGGTAAGCAAAAACCAACATCACACAAGAGAAAGAAAGAATCCTACAAGATTTCAAGCAAAAATATACATTTATCTTCAAAGATGGTAACTACATCAAGGCAAACTTCAGGTGCCCCCCCTGCAATGCTCAACACTGGAAAACAATATGTTCTTAGAGCTAATTAAAAAAACCCAAAACCACATTTTGACTGACTTTATGGACAGCAGAACATTTTGCATTTTTTTCTTCCTTGTCCATCACTCCTCTCTCATGTTCATTAGTTTGATATGAACACCTGAGCATCTGGTGAATCAAAGTGTTGAGAAGCAAGTTCTATATGACTAAACACTCTAAGATACACAGCTGGACCAAATAAAGGACATCACCATTTGGGTTGGCTATTGGCAGAAACAGCATTAAGGAAATTTGTGAACTGTCAGTGTAAAGGGGGGGAAAAAAGGTTTTCATTTCAAATCATTACAAAATACAAAGATAAACTTTGCATACGCCACAAATAAGGTGGCAAAACAAAAGAGAGGTACCAAAAAAGCATTAAAACAAGAAAGTACACTGAGGGCTCTGGAGACAGCCAGGTCCTATATAAGGGGGAATAGCTCCAGAGATTGATGCCTTATCAGTGGGCTCTACTTTGGAATCTGTGCTCCTGTGACAGAGTTGAACTCAAATAAGTCCTCCCTGCACATGGTCCATCAGTCCCTTCTATTTAAACCTATATGTGATGCTGGAGTTTGTAGGTGTACTTCCAGAGACTGGAGCCTCTGGCCTGCCCATATGCCAGCTGTGCCTGGAATCTCGGTGCAGCTGCACTCCTACTCTACAGCTCAATGGTCTCACCCAAGTCACCTGGTGAGGAGACGATGATGGACAACGGCCATCCCAGGGAATGGAGAGAGCCTGCAGCTGAAGGCAGGATAATCCCATCCACCATATTCATGGGATATAAGCCCCCTCTCACTTGGAGGTGGAGTGGACATCACCATCCCAGACTCCTCAGGATTGGGAGAAGAGCTATGGACTAGAGTGGACTTAATGGTATTCTGTTGTAGACATATTGTGATTCAAGCAATGGAAGAAATTACAACAGTGAGGTGGAGCCAGTGGCCACTAGACGCTTTCGGGGCAGGGAAGGGAAAAGCAGTTGTAATACAGGGGCTTTTTCAGGACTTGGGAATTATCCTGAGTGACATTACAATGACAGATATAGGCCATTTTACATCAGCATATACCATGCAGAACTGTGTGGAAGAGAGTGTGGTCTACAATGTGAACTACGGTCCACGCTTAGTGGCAAAGCTCCAGGATGTGTATATCCATTGCAGGTGATATGCCACACTAACGAAAGATGTTTATGTGGGAGGTTATGGGAGGTGTGGGAGGTGGGGAACATGGGAATCCCTGTAATTTTTGTGTAACATTTATGTAACTAAGCATCTTTTAAAATATATATTAAAAAAAATAACATTTATGTAAGCAAATGCACATATATGCATATATATTTATATATCATTTTACAAATACTGGTTTGTATTGTGAAAATTTTTATTTTACCCACAATAATAATAATAATAATAATAATAATTTAAAAAAAAGAAAGTACAATATAATCAGCCACAAAACAGTAGTCAGATGTGTAAAAGTCCTGACAAGCAAAAATTCCAATATTATAAGGCAAAGTGTTCTAGACAGAAATAAAACAAATTCTAACAATATACTGTTTATAAGAATCAAATCTAAAACAGGAAAAAGCTAAAGATAAAAGTGAGGGTGAAAGAGGATAGGAGAGAGGTAAGCAGATCAATTAAATTCTGAACAAAGAAAGTATGGCAATATTAGTATCAGAGTATAATAAATGTCAAAAACTCAGTGTGAAAGATTATTTATTATAACTTATTATTCGGTAATGAGGTAGTTATTTTTTTAAACACATATGTGCTTAACAGAGTTCAAAATGGGGAAGATGAAAACCGTTAGAAATACATGAATAAACTGTCAAACATAATTAGCCTGGAAGATTTTAACACCCCACTATCAGCCAACGTAAGATCAAATAGATAAGATCATAAGAGGATTTGAGCAAAAATTTCATTGTTACAATAGATAAACACCAAATTTTATTCTCTATAAGTACATTACCTTTTAAGTAAAAGAAAACGTAAAATCCACTTTCAAATTAGCTCTATCCTGGACTGGATTTAGTTTAGATCATCTGCTGCTACCCTGCCTACCTTGCGAGAAGCAAAAGTAAGTCCTCTCTGAAGGAAGACAACATCATCCTGAGCCTTAATTTACCTTGGCAATTTTTCAAAGATAATGTCTATCAATCAAAATTACCAGGCATATCAAAAGAAAAGACCAAAGGAACAAAAGCCAAGAGAAAAAACAGACAACAGGAAAAGAACCAAAGAAGAACCAGATATTTTGAGTTTTCAGACACAGACATTAAATATTCTAAATATGTTCAATGGAAAAAAAAAAAAATTGGAGACTTTGGCAGGGAAGTAGATACCTTTAAAAAAAAAGTCATGAAAATTCTAGAACTGAAAAATAAAAGAACTGGAATTAAAAAGTCAATAGACGGTTGTGCATTCATCATTTCAATTATTATTAGAGCATTAATTGAGAATTGATGGTTCAGAAACAGACCCTCACATCTATGATTTTTGACAAAGCCTATCAAAGCTACCCAGCTGGGGCAGAACAGTCTGTTCAACAAATGGTGCTGGAAGAACTGCCATATCCAAAAGAAAGAAAGAGGACCCCTATCTTATAACTTGTACCAAAAAATTAACTCAAAATGGATTAAAAACCTAAATATAAAAGCTAGAACCATAAAGTTCCTAGAAGAAAATGTAGGGAAACATCTTCAAGACCTGTTTTAAGTAAGTAGTGGATTCTTAAATCTTATACCAAAAGCACGAGCAACGAAAGAAAACATGGAAAAATGGGACCTCCTCAAACTTACACACTTCTAAGTTGAAAGGACTTTGTCAAGAAGATGAAATAGCAACCCACTCAATGGGAGAAAATATTTGGAAACCATATATCTGATAAGGGTTTGATTTCCATTGTATATAAAGAGATCATACAACTCAAATCTAAACGAGCAAGCAATCCAATTAAAAAATGGGCAAGACTTAAATAGATATATCTCTCTACAGAAGAAATACAAATGGCCAAAAAGCATATGAAAAACAAGTTCAATACCACTAGCTATTAGGGAAATACAAATCAAAACAACAATGAGATTTATCTCACGCTGCATAAAATGGCCATTATAGAAAGAAAGAGAGAGAGAGAGAGAGAGAGAGAAAGGAAAGGAAAGGAAACAGGGAAGAGGACAGGAAAGAGGAAAAAAGAAAAGAAAAGAAAAGTGCTAGAGAGGATATGGAGAAACAGGAACACTCCTTCACTGTTGGTGGGAATGTAAAATGGTGAAGCCTCTGTGGAAGACAGTTTGGCGATCTCTCAGGAAGCTAAATACAGAACTGTCATATGATCCAGCAATTCCTCTACTAGGAATATATCCAAAAGAACTGAAAACTGACACAAACAGACATTTGCACACCGATGTTCATAGCAGCATTATTCACAATTGCCACAAAATGGAAACAACCCAAGTGTCCATTAACTGATGTATAGATAAACAAAATGTGGTATATACAAATGATGGACTACTATGCTGCTGTAAGAAATGAAATTGGGACACATATGATAACATGGATGAACTCTGAAGACACTATGCTAAGTGAAATAAGCCAGACATAAAAGGACAAATATTGCATGATCTCGCTAATATGAACTAAATATGAAGAATAAGTGCATGGAGTTAAAACCTAGAGTACAGGTTATTGGGTGATAAGAAGAGGGCTGAGAAGGGGTACTGATGCTTATTGTATGTAGAAGTTTTAATTAACTTGACTGTAAAAGTATGGAAATGGATAGAGTTGATGGTAATACATTATAGTGAGAAGAACTAACACAACTGGTTTTAAATGGGATTGGGACTGAAAAGGGTAGCTAGGGACGTAAATGTCAATTGAAAGAAAGCTAGAGAAAATCTGGGGACTGAGTAACCCAGACGTGGATGAGAATTGTGGTTAATAGTACAAACATAAGAACGTCCTTCTAGGAACTAGAACAAATGTACAGCACTATGCAAGGTGGCAAGAACGTGGAGAAGCATGGGAAAAATACAAGTAATGGAACCTGTGGCCTATAGCTAACATCAACACTAATACTCCTGCAGCAATGCACCCAACAGGTACTGTGTCACTAACAGGCTGTCACGGAAAAATTACACCATATGTATGTTAGTGGTAATACTCTGATGATGTTATCTCATAGTAGGTAACAAATGTTCCACAGCAATGTGGTGTGCTGGTGGAGGGGTGTTGTACGGAAATTCTGCAAATGTGCATGATTGTATTAAGTTTACTTCTCTAATAGAAATATATTAAAACAACAACAACAAAAAAGAACTAATGAGTCCAAATTCTGTTCAAATGTACATGGAACATTCACAAAAACTGATCATATGTTGGGCCATGAAGAAATTCTCAACAATTTCAAAGAACTAAAATCATATAGGGAGAAGTGGATGTGGCTCAAGAGGTAGAGCTCCCACCTCCCACATGGGAGGTCCCAGGTTCAGTTCCCAGTGCCTCTTGAAAAAAAACTAAAACAAACAAGACAAACAAACAGGTCGACTAAGGGAGGCAGATGTGGCTCAGTAGTTGAGCACCGGCTTCCCACATACAAGGTTGTGGGCTCAATCTCCAGTCCCAGGTACCTCAAAAAAATAAAAATAAAAATCATGTAGGGAATGTTCAATGGAGTTAAACTAGAAATAATAGTTAGAAATATCCTCCAAATGCCGGAAATTAGGAAATACACAGGTAAGAAGCAGACACAGAAGAATATATATGACTTCATTTACATAATATTAAAAATAAAAAAAAGAAAATGAATCTACAGTATTAGCAGGCAGGAGAGTGGATACATTGGTGGGGTGGGGGACATTATGAGGGGGCTGCTCAGGGCCTAGATACGTTCTATGCTGGGTCTGAATTTGCAGTTATATTTATAGGTTTTTGGTAGGGACGTTATATTTCTTCTGGAAAGTTTATTTAAAGTATATAAAGCTATAATAAAGCTAAAACGCTGCTTTGACAAACTCTAAAAAGTTATGATAGTAAAAATATACCATCAAGCAATACAATGAACCTGAATGTAAACTATGGACTATAGTTAAAAATAAAATTGTATCATTTTGTCAAGTGTAACAAAGGTACCATAGTCATGCAATCAATGTTGATAATACAGAAAACTGCATGTGTGTGTGTGTATGGGGGGGGGCGGAGAAGAGAACTCTATTTTCTGCAAATCTACAACTTCTTTAATTTAAAAAAAAATGCCACCAGCACAAACTAAAATAATTTAAAAACCATGTCAGGTCATGGGAAGGAAAGAAATACAAAGGAAAAATGAGAAAACATTTGTAGCATCTGGTAATTTTAGCCCACTACTGGTGTGATGTGGAGTAAACAAACAGAAAAGACAAGGCATTAAGACTAGTATAACCAATGCGGGCAAATCTGGCTGGCTGGCGACAGAGACAGACAGAGAGAGAGAGAATTTTAGGTAAGTCTGGACCCTAAAAATACAAAATTGACAAAATACAAAAAAGTCAACTCAAAAGGGAGAAATGCTAATGGTCAAAGGACTATGAAAATATTTGATCTCACTCTGATAATCAAAGAAACAAATTAAACCAAATTACCATTTTCACACAAGTGGCGAAGATGTTTGTGACAGTTTGAAGTTATCTTATGAATCCCAGAAAGAAAAATTTTTTTGTTTTTGAACTAATCCATTCCTGTGTGTGTGAGAACCTTTTGACTGGACTACATGAGTGAGGCGCAACTCAGGCTGAGTCTCTGCCCTCTTGCTGGGTCTAAAATAAACAGAGACACAGAGAGAGAGACAGAGATAAAAAGGAAGCATCTGTATTTGATCCAGCCATGTGAGAGAGAGGACTCCAGGTTCATCTACAGCTGCAGAAAGACGGAGAAGCCCAGAGAGGGTGAAGGAGAGGAGGCCCAGGGACAGATGCCTGAATGCTCACAGCTGAGCTCCAGGAGAAAGTAGACAGAGACCAGCAGACCCTCCATCTTGCCTCACCACGTAGCAGGACTCCAGGATCTGCCAGCAGCCGACCTTTGGTGAGAAAGCATCTCTGATGGTGCCCTGATTTGGGTTTTTCATGGCCTCCAAACTGTAAGCTCTTACCCCAAACAAATTCCCTTTATAAAACCCAACACATCTCTGGAACTTTGCATTATCATCCCTTTAGCAAACCAACACAATGTTTTAAATTTTTCAAACACGGAATTTGTAAGGGGTAGAGAAAAGTACTTTCACGAAGTCCTGTTGAAAATACAAACCAGTGTAAGTTCTAAAGGCAATTTAATAATAATATATCAAAAGCCTTTTTCCCCCACAGATTAATATTAGCATATTTGATCATCAAAACCACACAATTTCACCAATCATGTTCCTAAATCTGGCATGCCATTTTCTCGTCATATTGCTTTGTTTGTGGCACTAAGAGATGACACCCCCCACCCCCACCCCCGTGATGGTAAGGAGAACACAGAGGGCACAACCTCCTTTCCTCCGTCTCCGAATGCTCCCACTGCAATCGCTCCACCTGTAAGAATCTGAAGGCAATCCTGGTGCCTTCAGCTCTATTCCAGCTTCATTTTGCTCCTGAAGAATGGAAAAACAAGGAGACCCCCTCTCAAGTTTCCTAAGTCTCTTCTGAACCCTTTCTTCCATCATACCTTTCTAAAAAGTCTCTCCTCTCCCCCAAATATTCCCTCCCATCTCCCCGGGAAGTTCTGCTGGTCCTCTAAGACTTCTTTACAGTATAGTTCTTATGGCCATGGGGGTGGGGGGGCTTTTCTAATGTGCTAATTTACTCACATCTCTCCTGCTACAAAAAGTTCCGATCTGTTATCTGATTGACAATAATAGCAGTTTTCAACAACTGGTTGTATCAGGCACGTAATTTTAGAAGTTGTGGAATTTGGAAATTACTGGAATAGCTGGAAAACCAATGAAAATTCCAGGAAATGCAGTTGGCTTTTAGGTACATACACTCATTCATGCTGCACTCGCTCCCTGAGCACGTGCTAGGCACTGAGCTGGGCTCCGAGGATGAGGAAGCAAAGTCGGAGGCAAGGCCCCGCTGCCCAAGAGTCACAGGTGATTGCAGAGACTTGTCCACAGATGCCTGAAGTTCACTGCATGGTAAGTGGCTACTTCAGAGTCCAGACAAGTACCGCAAGGGTTTAGAAATGGGAAAGGTCATACGGTATGAACTTAAAAAGAGAAAATATTTGTATCTCCCACAGCCTTACAGATTCTTTATGGTGGGAACTGAGTACCAGACAACTGGCTTCAAACACTCCCTGTGGAGTCCACCCCCATATTCCCCAGGCCATCACTGATTGCTTGCAGGAGGGGGCTCCTTCCTTATCTTGGACCATCTCTGTGGAATCTCAGTTTTGATCTTCCTCTGTTCTTTCAGCACATGCTCAGATGAAACGGCAGTTTTTAAAGCACCACCAGAATCTGAAATGAATGTGAAGGAACCAGTGCCTGTGCCAGGAGGGCTGGGAATCATCCCAGGATCACCAACACAGGTGGAGTTCCAGCCACAGAGGCCTTCCAAGGGTGTCCCCAAATACAGGGCAGGCTCTGCATTTGAAAGTCAAGTACTTGGCGCTCTGCTCAGGTTTTCCCAGAGACAATATATAAATCAGGGTTCATTATCAGAACCCTGACAAAGTTCAAATGGTAACTCAAACAGTACCAGACACACAGTGTCACAATATTTTTTTCCATAATTGTTTTTTTGAGATATAATCACATACATTACATTTCACCCTTTTAAAGCGAAACAATTCAGGGAAGCTGGATGTGGCTCAAGCGACTAGGCTCCTGTCTACCATTTAGGAGGCCCAGGGTTCAATTCCCGGGGCCTCCTGGTGAAGGCAAGCTGGCCCACATGGCAAGCTGGCCCATGCAGGAGAGCTGGCCCAAGTGAAGAGCTGGCGTAGGAAGATGACGCAACAAAAAGAGATACAGAGGAGAGACAATAAGAGACGCAGCAGACCAGGGAGCTGAGGTGGCGCAAGAGACTGAGCGCCTCTCTCCCACTCCAGAAGGTCCCAGGAATGGTTCCTGGTGCTGCCTAAAGAGAAGACAAGCAGACAGAGAAGAAGACACAGCGAATGGACACAGAGAGCAGACAGCGAGCACAAAAACAACAGGGGGTGGAGGGGAGGAATAAATAAATCTTAAAAAAAAAAAAATGGAAATCAAACCCTTATTGTATATGTGGTTTCCAAATATTTTAAAAAATAAAATAAAATTTAAAAAGTGAAACAATTCAGTCAGTGGTTTTCAGTATATTTACAAAGAACCATCACCACTATCTAATTTCAGAACATTTTTATCACTCCAAGAAGGAATCCATACCCTTGAGCAATCACTTCCCTTCCCCCTCCCCTCAACCTCTGGCAGCCATTAATCTCCTTTCTGTCTCTGTGGAGCTGCCTCTTCTGGACATTTCATAGAACTGGAATCATACAATATGTGGCAGGCTCTTGTGCCTGGCTCCTTTCACTTAGCATCACGTTTTCAAGGCTCATCCACATTATAGCAAGAATCAGTACTTCATTCTTTTTTCAAAAGCCTTTTAACAGTTCATACTTTTTACCTCAAGCGGAATTTCATTTCTAGGAATTTATACTACGGAAATAACCAGACATGCACAAAAGCATCTCTGTACAAGTGTACATCACAATATTCTTGATGTCAGGAAAAATGGAATGTTCGATGATGGGAACAGGTTAAAAAATTCATATATTTATATGATAGAATACTATACAATCTTGAATAAACACCCTTGAAAGATATTATAAGATATAAGGAAAAGCTCAGCTAAGTGAAGACAGTTAAAAACTGCATTTTATACAATGTATTTGTAGGAAATGATATAAACCAAAATATGATACCGAGTATCTTTGGTAATAGGAATATGGATGGATTTAAGTTTCATATTTATATACTTTAATATTTTCTTCACTAATTTGAATAATGAGAAAAATAATGTCTTTAATAACCTTTTTTAAACTTTTTATCTTGAAATAATTTCAAATTTACAGGACAGTTGCAAAAATAATAAAGACCATATACAGAACTCCAACATACTCCATCCCACTCAGATCCACCAACTTTTAACATTTTGCCACATTTGCCCTATCATTCTATCCATCCATCCATTAATCTATCAACTTATTTATCTATCATCTTTAATATCGTTTTTCTACTGGGAGAGAAAATGACATTCAGAATGTGAACAGAAAGACACAGAATTAAATTCCAAGTCCTTCATGTTTTCATTAAGTTTTAAAAAAAAAATGAAAGGGGGGAACGGATGTGGCTCAAACAAGTGGGCTCCCATCTACCATAGAGGAGGTCCAAGGTTCAATTCCTGGGGCCTCTTGGTGAAAGGCAAGCTGGCCCGCGCAGGAGTGCTGGCCCTCGCGGAGAGCTGGCGCAGCAAGATGACACAACAACAACAAAAAAAACACAGAGGAAAGACAATAAGAGACTCAGCAGACCAG
>JAQZBX010070491.1:0-15405 GCA_029593785.1 Cabassous unicinctus
GGGAGATGTGATGATTGGAGAGTTCCATTGTTTACTCTAAAAGAGGAGAAGCCCCATGGAGTTTCCTCCCACCACTGAGCAGAGGTAGTAGAATGGAAGAGGCTATGGGCATAACCTCTTCATGGAGGAAGCTGAAAATAATAGAGAGAGATGCAGCACCTAAGGTGCTTCATGGCTGAGTAGAGGTTTTCACCTATGGCTATCAGACTGAACCACTCATTCAAGACCAAATGGAAAGTCGATGTTGAGCAGGTGCATACTAGAAGAACACCACTCCCAGAAGGTTTAATCATTTTCAGATGCCTGCTGGAATACTGGACCCTACTTTTATCCTCCCCTGTTATGATGCTACATAAAACCCTGAAGAATAAGACATTGGGCCAAGAGGTCAACATGAGGCAAGTCTCTGGTGCTAGGCACAATGGGATCCATTATAGAAATAATGTAATGTGATGGAGAAAATGAACAGCGTTATCCTTCTTGATCATCTGGATTCAGACTAAACTATTGTAGATGATGCATTAATATTGATTATCTCTTACAATAGCATTTAATGGTAAATAGTTACTGTCTCTTTCTCCCATCTTTCCAAAGAACACATCCCAGTAGGCGAATGAATGAGGAGGAATCTCTGTTCTGCCTCCATGTCACCCATCAAGAGATCTGTGTGTCTACACTTACCTGCCCATTCCAGATCCTGCCAGATGCCCCCTTCTCTCTCCATGTGAAGGTCCTTCCCACACCACAGAATAGGGACCACCCCCTGGGTAACTGTGCATGAACACAGACCCACAGTTTCAACCTCTCCGCTACAAGGACAGTACAATGGTGTAAATGAATTATCTTTGGTGCTTTGTCATCCTGCCTTGCCTGGTCATAATTTCCACTTTTAAGTATACACCACAGTCCATTCTGCCCTTGGTAAAACTACAACTAGCAAGGCATGTACTTCCATATGGTCCAGATGATAAGAGCCACCCTAATCTTCCCAAAATGGCTTTTGGTGCTTTTCCCCTTTGCACCACATAGTTTAAAACTGTCAATACCAGCAGCCATGTGAAAATTCCACTCTTATCATCTGGGTCACAATAATTGTCATAGACCTGTACCCACTTATTTTTCTGCTCACCACTCCCTACTGTCTCATGTAGTAGCCTTGGTTAGGTAAGCATTGGGCCCCTCTGCCACCCTCATTCTTCCCTCCTCGCAGGATGTTTGCTTTAATAAAGCTGACTTTTCCTGCATTCTCTGTTCTCTGGATATCTGTATTTGCATCTTATCACCACAGATCTTCCACATAGCATCCAAAACTATTCATGCAGTGAGCAGGGTGTTTTGATGCTGGCCTGTAGTGACCAGGTGGGAATGCCTTTATGCTGCTTTTGATTTACTACCCTGCTGTCCCAAGTGGCTAGCACTATTTGAGAAGGCTCCACCACCTGATAGCATTCATTGGTGCTGTTTTGGCAACTGTCTTTTGTGTTTGTCAGGTATTGCTTAGGCTACTCACACCAAATTGTGGATCCATTAAAGGCTTGGGAACCTGCACAGAAGCACAGATGATTTCCTGAAGAACACTTAAATCTGTCACTGGCCTTAGTAGGGAAAGAAGCAGGACAATGACCAATATTACTCCCCCAAAAGGAGCACAGCCCAGGGTGATACCAGTGAAAATTTGTATAAATGAATCAGCTGTTGTCCTATAAAGATATAGAGGCCTACATAAAATAAAGGAGGGGCTGTTTCCAGGTCTGTGTGCCTTAGGCACTCAGGGGTTAAGGACTCATGGGCCTGCTGTTGATTGTGTATGTCAATCACCCATAGGCCTGAGGATAGTTCTGTATCGAGATGGGAGCCTCCAAGTTCACCCTTTCTGAGCTTCATCTGTCAGATCATGTCCAAAGGTAGTATACCTTTCCTGGATTTAGGGAGTATTTCCCCCACCACAGCACATATGGAGAGGGAACATGGCACTCCTCTGGCCAAAGGGACACAAGTCTGTGATCCTTATGTTACTGCATTCTTCACTGCGGTCATTCTTTGTCCCCTACCCAATAGGTTATACAGGGGTGAAACTTTGGCATGTGGAGGCTAGCAATCTCATGGGCAAATGCAAAGGACCCAAGCACTTTCTGCCAGCTCCACCTAAAACCCGTGATGTGGTTTCCTCCCTACTGAAGAAATGTAAGACACCAATGCAATGTTCCTGGGCTTTGTTAAGTGCTGCATCATGTCAGCATAGGGCCTGGGCACTTTGCCCAATTTCCCAGCTTCACTAATATCAATAGCTGGAGATCTTATTGGGGCACACTGGAGATAGAGGTTGCAAAATATGAGACAAGACAGAGGCTTACCTAACCTTTTCTGTTAATGAACCACAAGACAAAGAAGCCAGGTTAGAGAGGATATGGAAACCAAAACCAAAAATTTTACCAGACTAGAAATTCAAACTATTAAGGGTTTTATTCAGCAGGAGGGTGAAACAGTGTCTGACTCAACACTGGGTCCTCATTATTAGTAACCCCCCAGGAGATGTGACAATTAGCAGGCATTGCTATAGACTCCAAATCATTAAAGACTGTGAGCCCCTCTTCTATTGAATTAATAAAAAGACACAATGGTTCATAGTGGGATATACTGCCAAGGTAATGCCCACTGGCATACAATTAATGAGTCCTGATTGTTACTTTAAAAAATTGAGATAATGCAATGGGCCTAACATTTCTTTGAACATTCAAATGAAAGAATTCCAGAGTTTTTCACTGGCCCTATGGGAGTCCCTATTTCATACCAAGACATGGAACATTTTCTCACAGGGAAACTTCTCCCCTCAACTTACTGGGAAGATTTGCTCATCCTAATTGGCAAAGCTTATACTATTGGTGAGGTTTTGGATAACAGGGCATTGGGAGACTTACATCAGAGTCACAGGTCCTGGCTTCTCAGGGCAAGACCACTACCTTACAGGGGGTCACATTGTGCCTCTACTAGAGGGCCACCACTTCCTTCTCCTCCTGCATATTAAGGCTTAATCACCTGCCCACAGGAATTATGACTATTGGAACAATTCTTCTTAAACAGTGTCCCCTAGTGTTGTCACCATTTGTTCTTACTTTCCCCACTTTGGTATTGCTGCTCTAAGAAGTCACCTAGAATCTGATCAATTCCATGTCCCCTTTTGTAGGCCACACCAAATGAGACCCTTGTGAAATAACCTTTATTAATCAATGCCCTAATATCAACTGAAACAAAGTACTCTGGCCTATAATCCAAGTTCTCCTCAAAGAGGGAGCCATTCATTATACCTACCATATCCCCATATGATAGCGATATTTGGCCACTTCTTAAAGCCTCACCTATGAAAGATGATTATCCATCAGTTTTACCAAACTTAATAATAAGTTCACAATCAAAGCTCCAATTTATAAGATCATTTAACTAATAAAGTGTATATATAGGAGCACAAACATTTGTTTTGCTGTTACTGACTTAGGTGACATGGTTTACTTAGTGTCAATACCTAAAAACACTAACTGTTACCACCTGGACCTTAACAAATGGTTCTTTTTTTTGACATTTCACATTTTTAATGAGAATAAGGACAGACACTATATCCCTGAGCATCGTTGTATGAATTTGTACCCAGCAAAGCTATTATATTTTAATTTATTATAATTTGCCATTTTAACTGTGGTTCTAATTAGTGTAACTTGTGGTAAATGAAAAATGTGAATAAAGTACATGTTGGTGGTAGGAAAACATATTTCCAGACAATATCAATTTAGACTAAAATATCAGGAGGAAGGAGAGACTTACAATACAAACTCAGCATTTAAACACAATAAATTCCCCCCAGCATGGGGCATGACTCATGGGGATGAGCCTCCCTGGCACCAAGCCTTTGCTACCAATTACCAACAAGCAATGCAACTTGAAAATAAAAAGATCTTGACCAAAAGGGGGAAAAGGTAAAGACAAATGAATTTATATGGCCAAGAGACTTCAAACTGTGCCAGGAGGTCATTCCAGATGTAATGCTTATGCACGACTTGGCAGGATTTCATTGACATCCAAAGAAGATATTACTCCAAATAGTGAGGCTCATGAGGGCTCTGGAAACATGAAGACACCATAGTCAGGGCCGATAGCTCAGGAATTTGGTCCCTTGCCAGTGAGCCCTACTTTGAAATTTATGCTTCCCAGAGTGACAGTGTTTGACTCAGTTGTGATTTCCGTACACATGAGTCTTCTTTCCTTCTATTTGAACTTATAATTAGTACTAAACTTGGTAGGTGTATGTACAAGAGATTTAAATCTTTGGGCTGTCCATGTGCCAGCTGGACTCTGAATCTCAATGGAGTTGCAACACCTACTCACCAATTCACTGGACTCACACAGGGCAACTAACAAGGAGGAGATGATGGATAACTAACAAATCAAGGAACCAAGAGTGTCTACCACTGCAAGCAAGAAAGTCACATCCATTGGCCATATGGGATCAAAGCCCCCCTCAACTAAAGGTGGAGTGGGCATCAACATCCCAGAATCCTTAGGATTGGGGAATAAATATGGACTAAAGTAGGTTTACTAGTATTCTACTTTAGACTTGTGATTCTAGCATTGGAAGAAATATCATTGATGTGGAAGCATATGAATCAGACAGATAAGAATCCATATAAATCAGACAGAGAAGCATAAGAGCATAAGCACAAATGTTTAGTTCATACCTGGAGGGGGAGATCTTCTCTGGTGAGTAAAATAACAGTGAAACTTCCTCCCATGGGCCTTAGGACATTTGCTGACAGTGTGCAGGATTTAGGCTTGCAATGCCATGCCTGTTGACCCTCAATATGAACAGGTTATAATGCCAATTGTGTTTCTTTAGGTTCTACCCACTTTACTCTAGCAATTGTTCCTGCAGGTTGTACATCTTTTGAGAAGCTGACATACTGTTTGGCCATCAGTCCTCATGAGAACATGAAGATTGACCACAGTGTTCCATGGGTCTGTTGCATAGTGCCGTGTGCCACTATGATAAAACACCAGTCTAGAGGCAGTGTCCACTGTAGAGGTCAGGAGACATAACCCAAATGAGCTGGTTAAGCCACAGGAGTCTTCAGCAGCAGTGTGCTTCCAACCACTTTGGGGACATGGCCAGGTTATGTAGCAGACACCTTTATTGTTTTAGAGGCTTTACCAACTCACCATGCCAATAATTCAAATGCAGTGACACCATGTAAGATAGTTGCAGCCTTGTTAAAATGAATGAGAGAGTCTGTTAACACTGTGATCCAATACCAATTCTTAGGAGTTGCTTTATTTGTTGTTTGAGCAAGCCATTTTTTAGCTTGCTTTAATGAGAAGGACTGTAGAAGGCTCATGTTGGTATTAGCACAGGTTAATGTGTAGCATTTCCTGGCACTGGTGAGTAAAAGTCCTATATAATCTGTTTTCTAGTCCTGTAATATTATGTTGGCTTTGTGCACATGTCCACTGCTCTAAGGCACCATTTGTGACCAAAGCTGAGGACAAGCCTCATAATCTTGTATGATCTGAACTAGGTCAGAATATTTGATGGGGATGCCTAGTGCTTTAACCCTGCACCACCCTGTGGCAACTTCCCTATGGCCCTGAATGCCCTGAATGCAAGCTAAAACATCACCTTTTGGTCCCTCAGTGGAAAGGATTTTAGAATTAATGTTGCTTCTTCAGAACCTTTAGTGCTAGCTAACGTAGTCTCTGAGTTTCTGGTGCCATACAAGCACTTAAAAATTCTAAGGGATTATTAGGTTATACACAAAGATTAAAGCATATCAGAATTTAGAAATAACTATTAGAGCCCAGAGCCCAGAAATAAATGTGACTGTTCAAGAGCTTACAATTTAGGCCTTAATTTCCTTATGAGTATTTTAAATAAAGCTGTTTCTATAGACCATGTCTACAGACTTTAGTAGTAGTTTTGTTTCATTTTACTTTTAAACTTTTACTAAGATCATGTTAATCAACAGGTAAAACATAATGTACAGACTTTCCTAACTTCTAATTTAAAGCCTCTTTTTGTTGATGATGAGCTGACAGCATGCTCTTTTAGAGAAACATCAGAGCAGAACAGCGTAACCAATAAGGAATTTGAGTTGTTTTCATACCATATCACATTCTTCTTAGAATAAAAAAAACTATAATCAACAATACCACTATTCAGATGAGTATTAGGATAAAATATTGACAGTAAGAACTTAAGTCTTTATAAATTTTATACAACCCCTAAATCTATAAATAACATATAAATAACATTTTCCTTATACAGATTTATCCAAAAGGGGTTTAGGAAATTCCTTTAATTTTACAAAAATTCCCAAAAACCTCCCATGTAACTCATAAAATATTAAATTAAACTAATTATATTTTTAAATAAAACATTATTGAAATGTACCATTCATACATAAACAATAAATGTATAGTAAAATTTGTGAATTTAGTGAACAAACATGCCTATCATCATACAATTCTTACATACATCTCCCTACCACCAACACCTTGCATTGCTGTGAAAACTTTGTTAAAAACTATGACATAGCATTGTCAAAATATTAGTACCAATTATAGCTCATCTCTTATATTTGGTTTATTTTCCCCAAACCCACCCAACTATTAACATCCTATATTAATATTATGTATTAGTTATTGTTCAAGAGAAAATTTTTCTCATATTTGTCCTTTTAATCACAGTCCATCATCCACCTCTGGAATCTCTATGTTATACAGTTCCATGTTTTGTACAATTCATTCACAGTGTACACTTAGTGACTCTCATTTTCATCACAGAGTTGTGCTATCATTACCTCAGTCAGTTTTTGAATTTTTCCATTACTTCCAAAGGAAAAATCCCATATATCCTTATATACCCTAATGTCATTCCTTAGTAATAAAATATCTTCTTGTAAGTGCTGAAAAATTATAATATTGCTGTTAATTTTTATGCAAAATTTACATCAGTTGTAACTTTCCAGTATATCACAATATTCTTAGTATTATTCACCAAATTTTCATCCATCATTGAAATCACTGTTATACATTCTTTATATGACTCTACAGTTTCCTTTTAATTGTCATTTACATCCACAGACTATCTTTCAACCACAGTCACATTTAAAATCAACAGTTTTAGTTATACTTACATCAATGTATTACTCTCAAGTGTATTCATTTCCACATATTTACAGTTAACTTTATTAATCATGCTACATACATTAAGTATCAGCTCCTATTCTCAACCTATACTATATTTCCTAGTAACCTATACTCTAGAGTTTACCTCTGTGAGTTTACTCTTCACATTTAGTTCACATGAGTGAGACCATACAATAGTTGTCCTATTATGATTGGCTTATTTCACTCAGCATAACATCCTTTAGGTTAATCCATGTTGTCATATGCATCCTGATTTCATTTCATGAATGCAAGCTAAAACATCACCTTTTGGTTCAGTTTTTTGAACTGATTTAAGAGACTTTGGTGGTTATCATTCATCAGTTAATGGACACTTGAGCTCTTTCCATATTTTGGCAGTTGTGAATAATGCTACTCTGAGCATTAGTGTGCAAATGTCAATTCATATCTTTGTTTACAGTTTTTCTGAATCAATTCCTAGTAATGAGATTGCTGCAACATACACAGTTCTATTCTCTGCTTCTTGAAGAATTGCCAAGCTCTCTTCCACGGAGGCTGCACCATTCTACATTCCCACCAATAGTAAAGGGGTGTTCCTGTTTCTCCACATCCTTCCCAGCACTTTTAGTTTTCTCTTTCTTTAATAATGGCCATTCTATAAGGTGTGAAATGATATCTTATAATAGATTTGATCTTATTTCACAAATACCTAGCAATGTTGAGCATTTTCACATGCTTTCTGGCCATATGTATTACCTCTTTGGTGAAATGTCTATTCAAGAATTTTTCCCATTTTTATTTGGGTTGCTTGTTTTTTATTGTTAGGAACAGTACCCAGACCCCATCCTTAGACACACAACCTGGACAAAAGCCATGGCTCACTACAGCTAACTGAGAAATGAGTAGATATTTCCTCTCTGGGAAGAGGCAGAGTGCGATGAGGGCAATTTGTGGTTTCTCATGAGTAGATCTGGCCAGCTTTGAATCTTGGTTCTAGCCAGACCAGAAGCAGGTACAATGGGACATTGAAAGAAATATCTCCTTAGAAAGATTCACCGACAAGTGCCATCTGCTGGCCCATGGGAAAACGCAAGAAGAAAAACTGCTTTTAGGTCTCTTTTGTCCTCAAACCCTGGGAAAAAGTCTGCACTCCATTACTGAGTCTCTGGCCTGATTTTTAGTAATATAAGCTGGGCAATATTAAAGACTCAATATAAGTTGAACCAAAAAGCAAAGAGCCTTGAAAAATAACCACTAGGCAAGAGAAAGAAATTTACTGTCATAGTAAATCCACCAACATATTCATATGCTTACACATGAGCAAAAAATTACAAGCCATATTACAAAAGAGAAAGAGATGGACCAATCAAAGAAAGAAACCAAATATCCTGGTGATATACAGGATTTGATAAATATTGATAATCACCAAAACCTCTGAAATCAGTTAAAAAAAACTGAAGGGAAATATGACTAAAAAGCTAAAGGTTATTAAGAAGACATTGGGATGTAATTCCAGGAAAATGGCATCATTGTAGGTGGGCAATGCCTAGCTCTCTCACAAAAAATGGCTAAGAAGGGGCAAAATCCTACTGACGGAGCTGTTTCAGGAATCCACAGAGCAGGGGCTTCAGGGTATTGATCTGAAATGGACAAAGAGATAAAGAGCCCAAGGGAAAACCATGAGTTGCTCTACCCTGTGACTGGAAAAAGTGAGCAGTTAAGCCCCACCTTCAAGACAAAAAGCTTATGAGGAGCCCCTGACTCTCACCAGCCAGTAAGTGGGAGGGAGCATTCTCTGGGAGGAAGAGGATTCTGGTAAAGGGTGAGGAGTGGTTTTCTTTCCATGGGTTTGGACACCTGAGCCCCCTTTGTATCTTGGGAAGGATACAAGCCAGCACTGAGGTAGCCCTAGGGACAGGAGAATCTGCTCAGGCAGCCTGTAACACCCAGCCACTGTGAGAAAGAGGAATTTTGGAAGGGAGGGATTGGAGATAGGAAACAAACTATTCTGACCACTGAAAGTTATTATTAATAAAATGCCAATTCCCTTAAGGGACATGGATGGCAGAAAGAGCCCAAAAAGCTTTCAAAAGCCTATTTAGGGTTCCCTGAGAGGAAGAGGGTTCTGGAAGAGGGTCAAGAGAGGTATCTTTGCAGTGAGTTTGGCCAGCTAAGCCCCCTATGAATCTCAGAATGGACCCCATCTTCATCAGGAAAGGGGAGGGGTGATCTGTTTAGACAGGCCCAGCATCCCTGGGAGAGAAAGAAATTAGAATAGACAGTGGGTGAAGACACAGAGGCACCAGATCAGCAGGATTCTGGCAAATTGCTAAGATTTAACATGTCCGAGGGAAAGTGGGCACATAGATTTCTGAAAGACTAACTGACCTAAGGAGAAAGTTTAGATCAGAGGAGGAATTCCCACCTTGAAAGTACAAGGTCCTGGTTTGATTCCTGGCTTTTCTTAGAGAAGTGATCCACTGGGTTATCAGACATCCAACTGATATTTTATGACAGGGAACATATAGACATTCTTTTTGCATTAACTTTTCTTGGACCTCTTGTATTTCTTAGAAAAAGTTTCCTTTTTAAAATTTAACTTACTTTACTTGCTAAAACCTTGTTCACAACCTGCAGAGGGCAGGCTGCAAGGTGATTGATTGATGAACACTAGCAGCACGAGCACCTTCATAGGGGCCTAAGAGGGAAGCCTATTTTTCCCTTTTATTTTGTTTATTTGTTTGTTTGTCTTTTATTCTTTTATTTTTCTCTCTCTCTTGCTTTTTCCTATTTTTTAAATTAGGTGATGCTGACTTGTTTCATGTGTGCATTTCCCATCCTTTGTTCCTCTTGTTTTTCATTTATCAATTTTTTCTACTTATGCTTTTTCTTTTCTTTCCTTCATCTTTCTATCATCAGTTTTCTGTTGTTATTATTTCTTTCCACCTCCTTTTGTTTGGTCTTCAATTTTTCTTCTTTTTATTACTTTCTCCTTTTTCCCTCTATTTTCTTTCTTTTTTTACTTTTATTCTTTTTCTCTTTTCTTTTTTCTTTCCCTCTCATCTCAACATTATGGCTTTTAAATTGATGGTATATATTTTTCTCTTTTGTTTCTCATATCACTTTTTTCTATTACACTCTTTTATTCTTATTCTTACTCGAGATTATTATTCATTTTTCCTAGGTCTTATATGTTTCCTCTTCTACCTTTAACTATTATTATTACTAATATCCTTTTTCTTTATTTACTTCTCTCCTTTTTTCTGGTCCTAATCTTATTTCTCAAGGGAACATAGACAACAAAAGGAAATAGAATAAGAGGAACAAAGTGACAAAATGAAAACTTACAACACACACAAGAAAAAAATAAAACCCTAGAGTAGAAAGTGAAGATAATGAACTGAATAAATCCATCAAGATGTACTGATGCTTAGACCCAAATAAAAAAATTAAAACCCATAATAAGAAACAAGAAGACATGGCCCAGTCCAATGAACAAACTAAAAAACAGGGGTAGCTGCAGAACATGGAACAACTAATCAGAGATATACAAACAAATATCATGAATCAATTTAATGAAGTGAAGGAAGAGATCAAGGATATTAAGAAGACATTGGGAGAACACACTTATAAATATACATAAAAATATTACACATATGATGGTGATGAGTAGCAAAATGCAAGAAATAAAAAATACACTAGAAGCATATAACAGCAGATTTGAACAGGTAAAGGAAAGAATCAGCAATGTGGAATACAGTACATCTGAAATCAAACAAATAGTAGAACAGATAGATAAAAAGTAAGAAAAAATCCAGCAGGGACTTAGAAATTTGAATGAAAGCATGAAATGCACAAGTATATGCATTATAGGCATTCCAGAGAGAGAAAATAAGGGTAAGGAGATAGAAGGTGTGTTGGAGTAAATAATGGCTGAAAATTTCCCAACCCTATGGAAGGACATGGATATACATGTCCAGGAAGTACAATACACCCCAAACAGTATAAATCCTAAGAGACCTTCTCCAATACATATACTTGTCAAATTGGTCAATGCTCAGTACAAAGAAAGAATACTGAAATCAGCAAGAGAAAAGAGATCCATCATATACTAGGGAAGCTCAATAAGATTAAGTGCTGATTTCTCATCTGAAACCATGGAAGCAAGGAGGCAGTGGTATGACAAAGTTAAGGGAATAAAAGAAAAATTACTTCCAGCCAAGAATTATGTATCTTGCAAAGCTGGGATTCAAAAATGAGATAGAGTTGAAAACATTCACAGATAAACAAAAATTAAACTTTTTCAATAAAAAAACCTGCCCATCAAGAAATACTAAAGGGAGTTCTGCAGGTTGAAATGAAAAAACAGGAGAAAGAGTGTTGGAGGAGAGTGTAAGAACAACTTAAAAGACAAAAAAAGAGAAATAAAAACAATATATGACATGCATAAACCTAAAGAAAATATGGCTTATGTAAGTAATTCCTTGGCAGTAATAAAATTGACTGTTAGTGCATTAAACTCTCTAGTCAAAAGAACAGATTGACAGAATGGATAAGGAAATATGACCCATCTATATGCTGTAGTACAAGAAACTCACTTTACACCCAAGAATCAAGGAGACTGAAAATGAATGACTGGAAAACAATTTTACATGTAAACAATAACCAAAACAAGGTTGGAATAGCTATATTAATATCAGAAAATAGAATTTAAATACAAAAACTATTGTAAGAGACAAAGAAATTCATGATATACAAATAAAAGGGATAATCTATGAAGAAGAAAGAAAAATCATAAACATTTTTGCACCTAACCATGGTGCCTCAAAATAAATTTGGCAAACACTGGAAAACTTAAGTGGAGAAATAAATGCTTGTATAATTATAGTGGTGTATTTTAAAACACCATTATCACCATTAAACAGATCATCTCGACAGAGAATCAGCAAAGAAAAAAAAAAACTTTGAGTAATACAGTAAAGGATCTGGATCTAATAGACATATATAGAACAATACATCCAAATACAGTGATATATATGTTCTTCTCAAGTGCCCATGGATCATTCTCAAAGACAGTCTACATGCTAGGACACAGAATATGTCTCAATGAACTCAGAAAGATTGAAATTATACAAACTAATTTCTCAGATCACATGGAATGGAACTGTAAATCAGTAAATGGCAGAGAAGCAGATTGGGCACAAATATATGGAAGTTAAACAACACACTCTTAGACAATCAGGATTTCAAGAAGGAACATGCAAAACAAATCAGTAAATGCCTTGAAATGAATGCAAATGACAACATAACATATCAAAACCTATGGGATGCATCAAAAGATGTACTGACAGGGAAACTCATAGCCATAAATGACTATATTAAAAAAGAAGAAAGCTCTACATTCAAAGACCTTACTGCACACCAGGAGGATTTAGAAAAAGAATAGCAAACTAAACCCAAAGGAAGAAGAAAGAAGGAAATAACAAAGATTAGAGCAGTGCTAAATGAAATTGGAAATAAGAAAGTACTAGAAAAAAATGAACAAAACCAAAAGTTGCTTCTTTGAGAAGATGAATAAAATTGAAAAACCTTTATCTAGACTTAGAAAGAAAAAAAGAGAGAAGACACAAGTACATAAAATAAGAAATGAGGAAGGGGATATCACCACTGACCCACCTGAAATAAAAAATGTTATAGGAGGATTATTTGAAAAACTGTATGCCAAGAATATGGATAATTTAGAGGAAATGGAGAAATTCCTAAAAACACACAGCGAACATTAGTGAAAGAAGAAATTGACGAACTCATCAGAAAAATTACAATTAATGAGATTGAATTTGTCAACAAAAACTTCCAATGTAAGAAGAGCACAGGGCCAGATGGCTTCACAGGTGAGTTCTCCCAATCATCCCAGAAAGAACTAATATCCATCCAGCTAAAAATCGTCCAAAATATAGAAGTGGATGTAACATTGCCTAATTTATACTATGATGCCAACATCGCACTAATATCAAAGTTAAAGATGCCACAAGAAAGGAAATCTATAGACCAATCTCTCTAATGAAACTAAATGCTAAAATTCACAACAATACACTTGCTAAATGTGTTCATGAACTCATCAAATGAATTAGAAAACATAACCAAGTGGGTTTCATCCCTGGTATGCAAGGATGTTTCAACATAAGAAAACCATCAATGAAACACACCACCTAAAAAGATTGAAAGAAAAAATCACATCTCATTTCTTTAGATGCAGAAAAATATTCAACAAATTACAGAACCCTTTCCTGATAAAAATACTTCAATAGATAGAAATAGGAAATTTCTTCAACATGATAAAGAGTGTATAAGAAAAACACACAGTTAAAATTATATCCGATGGTTAAATCACAAAAGCATTATCTCTCAGATCTGGAACAAGACAAAGTTGACCACTGTAAATACACTTATTTAACACTGTGTTAAAAGTACTTGCTTGAGCATTTAGGCAAGATAAATATATAAAAAACATGCAAATTGGAAAAGAAGAGGTAAAAATTTCACTATTTGCAGATGATATAATCCTATGCCCTGAAATTCCCAAGAAATCTACCTCAAAGATTATAGGGTTCAGTAAAATGGCAGGTTATAATATTAATCTGCCAAAATGAATAGCATTTCTGTATACAAATAATGAGCAATCTGAGGAGGAAATCAAGAAAAAATTCCATTTAAAATAGCAACTACAAGAATCAACTAAGGGATAAATTTAACTAAAGATGTAAATGACTTGTTGTATAGAAAACTATACAACATTGTTAAACAAAATTAAAGAAGACCTAAATAAATGGAAGAATATTCCCTGTTCATGGATAGGATGATTAAACATCATTAAGATGTCCGTCTTACCTGAACTGATTTACATATTTAATACAATCCCCATAAAATTTATCACAGTATTTTTTACTGAATTGGAAATGTTAGCTATGAAATATATTTGTAAGAGCAAGAGACCCCTAATAGCCAAAGACATTTTGAAAAAGAAAAATGAAATTGGAGAAATCACATTACCTGACTTTAAAACAACCTGCCAGAGGAGGGGCAAGATGGTGTCAGTTTACGCAGTTTAGGAGGACACTCGCTAACTCACTTTCTGAGGATGACTGATTGGAGACAAGGTCCTGCCCAGGAGGTCTGTGCTGTGAGCATATGGAGCAAGAATTTTGGGGACATTGATCTGGAGATAGCAGGATGCCTAGGTGGATTGCTTGGGAAAGATTCATGATTTTCCCCTGCCTGTGGTGGTTGACACAGACAGCTGAACCCCACCCTCAGGAAAAAAGGCTGGTTTAAGCAGCAACTCATGCTGGCAACCTGTTGAGAGGTAGTGATCTCCGAGAGTGGTAGGGTTCTGGTGGAGGGTTGAGAGGGGTTTCCTTTCTGTGGATTTGGGTGCCTGGAACCCCTTGCAGCTTTGTGGAACAACATAGCTGGCTTGAAGTGGCACCAGGCTGAGGGGAGTGGTGAATTTGATGAAGAAGGTTGATTTACTTAGCTGCCCAGGGATATGCCCCAACTCCCACAGGCAACCCAGTGAGAAGGAGCATTCTCTGAGAGTGGGAGGGTTCTGACAGAAGGTGGAGAGCGGTTTCATTTTCATGGATTTGGCTGCCTGGACCCCCTCATAGCTTTGGGGAGCAGATAAGCTGGCTTGAAGCAGCACCAGGCTAAAAGGAGAGGTGAATCTCCTGAGAAAACCTGATTTTGATAGTGATACTGAGGCTTGTCTCAAGAGGGGGTGGAGTCAGCCAGTTTTATCATTCTGCACTGACAAGCATCAGAGCTTCAGCACCCCTAGGGAAGACAGGAAGAGGGAAGTGCTTGATTAGTTTCCACAAGGTTATTTAGGGTCCTCTTAGTGAAGGGGGTGGTCTAGAAGAGGAATTCTTTTGGGTCCCTTTTTTTGCAAAAATAAATAAATAAATAAATAAGTCACTTTAAAAAATAAAAAAAGAATTTTTTTAAACTTAGTTTAATTGCTAAAATCTGCCTTAAAACCTGCAGATAGAACCTTACAGGGCAATTGATTGGTGAACACAAGGAGGCTGAGAGGTTCCAAAGAGCCCAAAAAGGAATACTGTTCTTCCTTAGCTTTGTTTGATTGCTTGCTTGTGTGGTTGTTTGGTTTTTCTTTGTTTATTTGTTGTCTCTTGCTTTTCTTTCCTCTTTCCTCCCCTTCTTCTTTGTCTTTTCTTT
>JAQZBX010070492.1:0-15395 GCA_029593785.1 Cabassous unicinctus
TTTAAATATAAAAAAATTAAAAGGATGATGCTATTTTGTTTGGCTGAGAATTTTACAAATCATTAATTGTGATTTCTTCATTGCTTAATAAGTCAGACCTCAAATTATTCCTTTTTTCTCTCATTTTACTATAAGTCTAAAGAAAAGAATAGTCCATGACCTCCAAATTTAGCTTGAAATTATCCACAGCTAAATATCAAAGTTCATCAACTTTGATATTTTGCCTTCCACATGAAATCAGAACAAATTATTGTCAAATGATCTGCCATTTTATAACAAGGATCAACTTTCCTTCATTTTCTGCAATAACACATTCCTTCTATGGCCTTAGCAGAAGCACTTGAATGTCCATATTTCTACCAACCTTTTTTACCATGATATATGTGTTGTGTAAGATGACAGAAGTTATCTATACAGCTTTAACTTTTTTTCTCAGCCTTGACAGGACATTCCTTTAATAACCACATCATCACAGAGAGTCTTTTCAAAGAAATCTATCTTTTTCTATCAAGTACCTCAAAATTCTTTCATCTTGTAACCATTCAACAAGTCCACAGCTACTTCCACATACTAGGCACTGAAGAGCAACACCTCATTCTGATACCAAAAACTGTCATGAATCGTGAGACTTTCCACAAAAATTATCACACAATTTGCATACTTAAATACCAAGAATTTATTGATGCACAGTTTTAGGGGACAGAATTTCCTAATCAAGGTTTTAGCAAGATCATGTCTTCAAAGATCTTATCTAAAAATAAGTCCACACCATGACTCACTTTAACATAATCAAAGATACATTTTTAAATGTGATTATATTCAAAGAATTATTAAGTTTAATAGTATGACTTTTATTGTTGCACATGTCTTAATCTCCCACAGCTTCCAAATGAAAAGATCAAGTAGGCTAAAATCATGAAAAATATTCTGCAAAAAAAAAACAAAAAAAAAAAACAGGCATCAGAATAAAAGTCAGATATGCTGTAGCGACGGTAATTATAACAGAGGAATTTTAAAATAATTATTTTAAACAGACAAATATGAGAATAAATGCTTAATGAAAGCATAGTGAAGGAAACTTTCAGAAAGAAAGAACTGTTATTAATAAAACACTGTAAAAACACTGTAAAAGAAATGAATGTCTTTGAATGCAGTAGATGGTACATGGATGAAGAACGTACTAAAACTTGAATATACATGCTTAGAATCTTCCTAAATTGAGTAATAATTTTCCAAATAAAACAACTTGTAACTGTGGAAAATTGCAAAATAATGACATATAATTGAATTTTTAATGATCTGACAATTGTATATATTGAAAATATATGCTTATTGCAGTAAACTTATGGACCATAAAAAAGTAACCCAACTCTGATACACACCATAACTGAAAGAATTGAATTCCCATCCTGGGGAGTTCTGCTACATTCTCTAATAGGACAGCAAGAATCCTCCATAGAGAAGAGCAGTGCCTATTCAAGGAAGACAGACAATTATACCTGGCCCTTGATATTGATTATAATACTTATGAAACTTTTCTTATGAAATTGAATTTTAGCCCAGTATTATATATTGCCTAAGTTACCTCTTAAAACCTCCTTCTTGCTCAAATGTGGACTCTTTCTAAGCCAAACATAGCATATAAATGCAGTACTTTCCCCCCTGGCACCAAGAGATTAATATCAAGCTCTAACTAGAAATGCATCATAAAAAAGACCTTGACACCAAAGAAGAGATATTAAATACCTATGAGATTATATGGCTAAGAGATTTCAAAGAGAGTTGAAAGGTAATTCCAGAGGTTATAGTTATGCCAGTCTCAGGAGGATCTCATTGACTGTCTGACAGTAAATAGTACCTCAAACAGCAGTCCTCTTGAGGGCTCTAGAGATATCAAGACACAATAAGCAGTACAGACAATCTCAGGAAATTGGGACACTGGCAGAGGACCTTACTTTGGAATGTATGCATCCCAGTGTAAAAGAGTTAGACTCATTTATAATTTCATTACATAAGACTCTTCTGCCCCTTTTAATTGAACCTACAATTAGCACTGTACCTGTTAAATATGTGTCCCAGAGAATTAAATCTTTGATCCATTCATGTGCCAGGTGAGCCATGAATCTCTGCAGAGCTGCAGCACCTACTCTCCAGTTCATATTACATGAAAAATATAGGGGATACCCATATGCCCCACTTCTAACACCTGCCACCTTCTCCCACATAAACAACATCCTTCTTTAGCATGATACATTTATTACAATTGATGAAAATATTTTGGAGCATTGTATATGGAAATCCCCTATATTTTTATGTAACATTTATGTAAAAAAACCTCCTTTAAAAATAAAAAAATAAAAATTTAAAATAAATAATTTTTGTGAGAACATATTCTATACATAGTCTATTCCTTTATCTTTCTTTTATAAGAAGAGACAGTAAATTCATGTGTATTTATTTATTTTCCCTTTTAAATTTAATTTATATAAAAAGTTCTTCCCAATATATCATCTCCATTCAGTGGAAAGTTTATGATTTGGAAAGCAGAAGAAGAATTCAAGCCCAAATCTGTCCCTGTGAAATTTTTCAGTTATAAATTGTTTTGAGTTAGTTTTCATTTTAAAGGAATAAATAATTCAACATAATTCTCAGTTTCTATGAATATGAAAAAATGTATATAGAAGCATGCCCTAAATAAAATGTTGGAGAATGAAATGGGGTACTAGTTTTCCATTTTAGTTTTGAAGAACATAGAGTTGGGGAATGCAAGTGATTTACCTAATATCACCTAAACTTAACCATAAATCCCCAATTTTGTTCCAGTCAGAACTTTGAATTTTAAGATCCCTGACTTTCTCATCTCTATTATTTTTCTTCCATTCATCTTAAATGGGACAAAGTACATAATCACATACTAGATTAAGCATGGGCTATTGTGCATGTACAGAATTGTAATATAGACCTCTCTTCCAGAGGAGTGATTTAAAGAAAAGTAGCTGGGGCTCCATCATTATTATACTTTTAATTCTCTCCATGCTTTTATTAATTTAAATTTTTGTAAAATTATTTTGCTTTCAAAACTATCATTGTCAATAAAGACACTTTTTCAGGAAAGGACTTCAAGTATACTTGTCTTTAAGAATTTTCTCTATGGTAGAAATATTCTCATTAAAATTGAGTGTTAATATTTTGAGGTAAGCAACAATATGTGAAATTAAATTACTATCCTCTTGGGATTTCTTTCAGTTAAGAGTGACTAATGAGATGTAAATGGGAAATATTGGATGAGATTTTTGAGAATCTATTTTATCATTGCCTAACCAATATTTCCTCTTACTCTATTTACATATCATTTTTAAAAATATACTTTTTAATTTTTTAAGATACTTTGATTATATAAACATTACATGAAAAAGATAGGGGATTCCCATATACCCCAATTGTAACACTTGCCACATTTTCCCACATAAACAACATCCTTCATTAGTGTGATACATTTATTACAATTGATGAAAATATTTTGGAGCATTGCCACTAAGTGTGGATTATACTTTACTTTGTAGTTTATATTCTCTCCCACACAATTTTGTAAGTTATAGCAAGATAGATAATGGCTAGTATCTGGCACTGCAATGTTATTCAGGACAATTCCCAACTCCCAAAAATGTCTCCATACTACACTTATTTTTCCCTCTCCCACCCCTCAGAATCTCCAGTGGCCACTGACTCCATATCAATGATATAATTTCTTCCAATGCTAGAATCACAATAAGTCTATAGTAGAATGCCACTATGTCTACTGTAGTTCATTGTTCATTCCCCAATCCTGATGATTCTGGGACGTTGTTGGCCACTCCACCTCTAATTGAGAGTGGGCTTGGATCCCATGAGACAGATGGATGGGGCTACCTTGCTTGCAGTTGCAGACTCTCTCTGTTCCTTGGGACAGTCATTGTCCAACATCATCTCCTTGTTAGTTGTCATGGGTGAATCAAATGAACTGGAGAGTAGTTTTGCAACTCCGTTGAGATTCAGGGCCCAGCTCAACAAATGGACAGCCCAAAGATTTAAGTTGCTTGGACATACACTTATGAACTCAAATACTAACTATAGATTAATCGAAGGGGGAGAAAAGCCTTGTGCACTGAAACCACAACTGAGTCCAACTCTGTCACACTGTGGAGCAAAAGTTTCCCAAGCAGGGCCCACTGACAGGACACCAAACTCCTGAGCTATTGGACTTGCCTGTAGTGCCTGGATATCTCTGCTATTTGAGACAATATTTCTTTGGCAGTCAATGAGATCTTGCTGAGATGTGCATAAGCATAACCTCTGGAATAACCTCTTTACTCATTTTGAAGTCTCCTAGCCATATAAACTCCTTTGTCTTTCCCCTTTTCCCCTTTTTGTCTATGTGTTTTTCCTGTTGTATTGCTGGTTGGTGCTTGGGAATAATCCCTTGATGCCAAGGAGGCTCATCCCCAGGCATTATGTCCCATGCTGGAGGGAAGGTAATGCTGAGTTTGGCTTAAGAGAGTCCACATTAGAGCAAAAAGGATGCTCTCAGGAGGTGACTGTTTGGTACCTCATAATAGTAAGCTAAGATTTAATTTCAAAAGTAATGATTCATTAGTACTGTCATTGTACCAGGTTGACTTTGTTTATGAATTCCAAAAATAGATATTGGATTATGTTTGCAAACTGATCTGTTCCTCTGGGCATATTAGATTATATTGGATTCAGAAATATCATTTTTATTTGATTTAATAATGATTAAAGCTTTGTTTGGGTCTCATCAGTAGGACATTGCATCCCCACCCCCTTGGTGGTGGGGACTCACAGAAAAAATGACACAGCAGAGCATTTAGTTAGAGTTTTTATATTGGAGCACTGGAAAAACACAGGAAAAGAGATGGCTCTATAGACATGGTAGAAGCCCCTGGAAGAGAGATGAGCTATTCACCTGATAGTTTGCAGCTGCAGAGTCCAGAGTCCTCAGCAGCTGAGTTCAGAGAGAAATGACCCCCAGAAGAAAGAAAGTCTTATCCCAGCCTTTAGCTGATATTGGAAGAAGCTGGGACCAGAGAGCCTTCAGAGGAAGAGGGAGGCTGAACCCTTGAAGATGTCAACAACCATCTTGCTCCAACATATGTCAACATAATTTGGTGAGGGAAGAAACTAGGCTTTTTTGTCTGGTAACTCTAAACTTCTACCCCAAATAGATACACTTTGTATAAGTCAACAGATTTCTGTTATTTTGCATCAGCACCCATTTGGCTATTACAGAATTTGGTACCAGGAGTGGGTAGTGCTTTTGCAATTATCAAAATGTTAGAATGGTTTTATAAGTGGGTAAGGGGTATTTATTGTAGGAATTGTAAGGTGTTTTATAGAAAAGGCCTAGAGTGCTCTGAAGAGACTTTCTAAGATACCTTAGAAGTAAATAATGAAATTATTACTGGAAACTGGAGGAAAGGCAATCTGTATTTTAAAGTTTCAGAGAACTTAGCAAGATTAACTCCTCATGTTTTATGGAAGGCAGAATTTGAAAACAGCTAGCCTGGGCATTTACCTGAAGAACTTTTCAAAGTCAATTCAGAGAATTAAGCTTGGCTTCTCCTTGCAGTTTATAGTAAAATGCTAGATGAGAGAGACAAGCTGAGGAGTGAATTGTTGGGCAAAAATAAAACAGAAATTGATTCTGGAAATTCCAAGCCTCTGGAAATCAAGCTCCCAGATGATAGAACCCCATTTGAGGACTTAACTAAACTTGGAAAGCGTAAATCAGGATTGAAAGTGCATTTATCTATGAAAGACATATGGAAAGTCTTACTGTCTGATGCTTAGACCCCTGCTTCTTAAATGCTAAACCAACAAACATTTTGAGAGAGCTGTATGAGTAAAAACACTGTTAGTCAGGAATAAAAGGGACATGTAAGGGAGAGATTGAAGGTGAAACAGCTTTAAGAGGAAAACCATGGAAGCTGAGATCTGGAATTAAGACATTTCCTCAGGCCACGAGAAGAACTCCACCCACCACCCATGTGTACAGAGATGGTAAGTTTGCCACAGCATTTGAAGAGGTTGGATGTTCCTGCACAATGTTCAGGGAGAGTGCAGCCACCCCATTGTATGGAAAGGTTGGAGCACATTCCACAAAGTTTAGGAAGGTTATGGTCACCACTCCACTTGTCTGAGAGGGGTGGAACTAACCCCCATGGATTAGGGAAGGCCAGGTCACTAACTCATTGCTTTGAGAGGGTTGGGGCTGTATGCCAAAGTAAGTGTGGATATTGTCTTCACTTTACTGTACTAAGGGGGTTAAGACTTTAACCCAAAGTTTGGGTTAAGTGTGTCAATCACCCCAACAATCTTGGAGGGTGAGGCCTGGATCTTGTTCACCACCCAGATGCTTGATGAGCATGGAAGCAAGAAAAGTCCATTGGGAAAGCCTGTGAAAAGGGCAGGTACTAATGAGGCCACAGAGAGAAGACACCATCTTCTTAAGAATGACTCTCAGACTTTGAAATAGAATGGAGTATCCTCTTCAGGTTTACTGAACTGTAGAAGAACCATGACTCATGTTTCCCTCCCAGTTTCTCCTTATGATAATGCAAATGTTTATCCCTAGTCTGTTCTTTTGTGTATTGTAAGCAGATAAATGGTTTTGTAAGATTCACAGGTCTACAGGCAGATGAGACTTTGCCTCAAGACAAATTGTATTTCTTTAAACTGAGAAATGATTCTGTATTTACCATTGTACTGATTTAAGTTTTTTGAATATTGCAATGTCCTTTTGGAATTCAGAAGGTGGGGTGTCGCAGGTTGATTTTGTTTATGAATTACAAAAATAGATATTGGATTATGTTTGTAAAGTGGTCTGTTCCTCTGGTCATATTAGATTATATTGGATTTAGAGGCTTCAATTTTACTTGATTAAATAATGATTAAGGTTTTGTTTGGCCACATCAGTAGGATGTTGCATCCCCACACCTTTGGTGGGTGGGGACTCACAGAGAAAACAACACAGCAGAGATTAAGTTAGAGTTTTGATATTGGAGCCCTGGGAAGTAAATACACAGGAGAAAAACACAAGAATAAACATGAATCCATAGACATTGCAGAGGCCCTGGAAAGAGTGACAAGGTATTCACCTGATAGTTTGCAGCTGCAGAAACCAGAGCCCTCAGCAGCTGAGCCCAGAGAAAAATGAGCCCTGAGAGAGAGAAAAGACTTACCTTATCCTACAGCTAATATTGGAAGAAGACCAATATTATGGGACCACAGCACCTTCAGAGGAAAAGGGAGGCTGAACCTTTGTAGACATTGGCAGCCATCTTGCTCTAACATATGGCAACAGACTTTGGTGAGGGAAGTAACTTAGGCTTTAGGGCCTGGTAACTGTAAGCCGCTGCCCCAAATAAATACCCTTTATAAAAGCCAATAGATTTCTGGTATTTCACATTAGCTTCCCTTTGATTATTACAGTCATCAATATCAAGGGCCAATCAATGGACCATCCTTCTTCATTACTCATTGCCTTCACATTTGGGGGATCATTGCTGTCCCATTAAAGAATGTAGCAGAGCTCCACAAAATGGGAATTCAATATTCTTTAGGTTATTGTGTGGATCTCCACCCACCATAACAGTGCCCCATGAACATATGAACACATTTATATGCCTTTAAGGTATGCCCCATGTAAACCTCCTCCCATGCATCCCTAATCACTGACACTATGCACCAATGATCCTCCCCTGCCACAATTGTAAACATTCTGTGATCAAAAACTTCTCCAAAAAAGAAGCCAAGACAATAAATACAGATAATAAGAAAATGAAGTAATAATGATAGTTTTAAAAAAACAATAAATTACAAAAATTTTTTAAAAATTGGAATAATAGAAAATAATTTAAAAAATATAAAATTATTTTTCTTTATTATGAATTTCATCACTGTTAGATCTGTTATCATGTATGTACAATGACATTTTCTTCTGTTTATTTCCCCAGTGTCTTATTTTTTTTCTGTCTTCAAAGAAGCTTTAGATTACAGAAAAGTCATGTACAGAATATAGGAGATTTTGATAAATTTCTTGAGATGACCATGAAGAAACCAGGATACTGTTGAAGGAATTCTTCTAAAAATAGCAATTAAGTATTGATATATTAAAGGCATTGTCTATTTACTAACTACTTGTCATAATAAAAATT
The DNA here is from genome assembly GCA_029593785.1 of Cabassous unicinctus. NCBI lineage: Eukaryota > Metazoa > Chordata > Mammalia > Cingulata > Chlamyphoridae > Cabassous > Cabassous unicinctus. The sequence goes on from JAQZBX010070492.1 coordinate 8,214, forward strand.
ATAGGGCCCTCAAGTCTATATGTGTACCAGTATCACAACTTTCAATGACTAAAGTTTCACTATGTTTTGCTATCTCATAAAACAAATATGCATATTTTATTATTTTTAAACATTCTTGAGTGATTATTAATTTTTGCATAAATTTATACATTCCATATTCAGGTTGTGGATACATGCTCACACACATGCACATACACATAAACTGATGGGAATTAATGGAAATTATAATGAGTAATGAAACAATTTTAGGAGAATTTACTTTTTCCAATTTTTAATCTAATTCATGGACAGTTTACATTCCTCCCTTTACTTATGACTCATTTCAGCTTTCTCCAAATAGTTTTCTGTTACTACATAGGAATGGCTGTATTATGGGAATGGGGTTGTTAAACTAGATGTCTGGGAGCAGTGTGCTGACAGAGTGGTGGTGGGGTCAAGGAAGGAAGTGCATAGAGAAAGGTTCTTTGCTGGTGAGTTGTGAGACAAGTTCAGATTGTCTGACCATTGTTCTCTATAGGCATTTTAGTTATTGCTGTGTATTAAAGGACAGGTCCTAATGTCCAAAGTATGTCTAAAATAGAGGTAGTAAAATAATCCCTATATAAAGGTTCTTGTTTTAGTTTTAGGATGGACTGTCTTCTGGGATTGACCTCTGTCAATCTACCTCTTGGCTCTGGATGGATTCCTGTACTTAGGCATTGAAATGGAGGACAAGAAAGAAGAGGAAGGGCAAAGGGAAGAGCTCCTTGATAGTAGCTCCATGTTGAGAAGACAGTCGTAGGTTATAACCATAGTTCTATATGTGCATTTTTTTGTAAAATACCTGTGTTGATTGTGGATATGGTTCATTCTTTACTTCACATCTAAGCTTTTTAGATATCTTGAGGTGACAATGTATGATAAAAAGAAGAGCTAGTGAATTAATGAATTTATAAATATCTTTTTGTTAAATTAATAGAAAAGCAATTTTGACATGGAATTGTTAAACCACCTCTGAGCAGTATGCACCAAGACTTGTTCATTAAATTGGCTGCAGAGGGACAGAAGGAGGTGCAGGGGAGGGGTGTATACAGATGTGTTCATATTTCCATTTTGATGCTAACTATTGATGTGTATGCACATCTCTTGGCTATACTATAGGAAAACATTGTTAAAATTATTCAATAGAAACCTACGTTCTTGCCAATAATTCAATATAGATCTGATAATGAATTCTCTTAGAAGCATTATACTTATTGTACTCTGTTGCTTTATGTCTTATTTTAAATTGAGCATTATTAAGGGAGCGCAGTATTTATAACTCTGCCAATATCTAAAAAGGCCTGTTGCCATTTTTGTCTTAGGAAATTTTTGTTCCCAAGAAAGGCAGGAATGTATTTTTTCCCCTGAATGAGATGGTGTCATGTATTCTTGGTTATCACAATACTTAATGGCTTTGGGGCTTTGAATTGGTAAATACTCATGATGTGTGAAAAGGCATGATAACATTTTGTGTGTTCTTGACCAGATGAAAATGTATGCTCAGTTGTGTGTATACATGTACAGGACCTAGACGATCAAACTAAACTTTTTGGTGACTTTTGTGTTCTTTGCTTGTGATTATGGGTGACTTTTGTGTTCTTTGCTTCTTTTGTTTTTCAGTTTTCTGTATTGCACAATTAAAAGTTTGAATATATATATATATATACTTTCTAAGGAGTGGTCTTGTACCATTTATATAATTCCTAAGAATTTATTGATTTTGGTGTAGATATATTTGATGTCATGTTTAAATTTCATTTTCTAAATATTTCATCCTGAATATAAAATTTCAAATACATATGCTCATAATCACCTATTTACATGTAACTTTAGCATTCCTGCTGGATAAAAGAATGGATAGTGAATATAAGAGGAGCTTCTCACATGCTCTGACTATGCTATTACTTGCAAACAAACAAGTTCATTGTGTGAGAGTTCAATGTAAAAATCATGGACTTATATGACATTTGCTTCTATATAAACTATATGAATCAGTGTGATAGATTAATTCTTGTGCCAACTAGGCCAAGTTATGGTGTTTGATTATTTGGTCAAGTAAGCCCTGGCTGATTGTTATTATGAGAATATTTCATGGAGTTAAGTTGTCAGTAAAGTGATGACAACTATGGGTGACTATATGTACAATAAACTGAAGAAATTGCCTTCAACAATGAGAGAAGCTCATCAAATCAGTGAAAGCTTTAAAAGGAAAAGTGATGATTACAGCAGTCAGAACGATTTCCAGCTCTACTTTAGCCAACCAGCATCTTTTGTGGAATTCATTGCAAACCTTCATCAGAGGTTGAAACTTGTGACCTGTTCTCAGAAATTTGGAATTACCCATCCCCATATTCACTTGAGACAGTTCTTAGAAAAATCAACTAATATACAGATATATCCTTCTATTTGTTTCCCTAGAGAACCCTGACTAATAAAGTCTTTAAACAAATGTTGAATTAAAAACTTGTTAACTGTTTAACTCCAGACATCAAACTTTAAAGATGAACCCTGTCTAACATACAGATGCATAGAGGTAAAACAAGCAAACAAACAACAACAACAAAAAAAAAACTGGGAAAAATGAAAAATGTTAACTTCATCAATACAAGGTCAAAATGTATGAAACAGACCAAAATTATTTTTTAAAAGGCAAAACATTGAATTAGCCTTTTGGCATGAAATACTTATCTTGGAGATTTGATGAGGTCAACATATGTAAATTGGGGAAGAATCTGGAAAAAAAAATTAAATGCAATTATTTTAAAAATATCTCTGTAACTCTTGTATGTACTTTAAAATATAAATTTATTTTTATTTTTCCTGCTTGATAATGAGTATTATATGGATTTACAAACTTATGTCAATGTGCAGTTTTTATGAAAAAAAAATTGTTAAAACATATAAGAAATTTCATATGAAAGAAACAGTGCCAAAATGCTATATTATCTCAGAACCATTAAATTGTCATATAATAACATGCCATAACAAATGTGAATGATAGAAAAGATGACAGTCAACATAATAGTTTTAATCCTCTTGGATAAGTTAATCGTTGTAACCATTACACAAGATAATTTATATTTTTTTGTAAACCATGAAATTTGTGCTAATCTATGAACCCATAGTTCCAGTCATAGGTAAATACCAAATCCAAACTCTTTTACATGGGAAACAAGGATTTTTTCAAGAATATCCATAAGCATACCACATATAATAGCAGAAAACTGGAAACAACCCAAATATTGTTGGTAAATAATGGATATATGTAAATTTATATGCTCTATAATCCTTGAAAAAAAGGTTATTAAAAAATAAACAGAATGGAACCAGAGTTACATGCTACTATATGAATGTAATATAATGTAAAGGAAAAAAACTCAATTTTGTTTCTGTTGCGTGATGTATTTACTCTGAATGTAACAAAAAAACTAAATGAAGACATTCATCTACAAATAGACACCATTTATCTTGACTGAATAATGAATGTTCCTAGAGGACTTTACAAATTGTTTTTATAGGTGACTTTGATGTTATGTGATTGGATACATTATATTTCTTGCACACTGTATTCCAGGGTGTTAAAAGAGCATTAAAGAATAATAAGTAATATATGGGAACATAGGTTTTGCAGCATATAAAAGCTGAAAATCACATCATTTTTTAAAATTTATGTTGAAAATCAAATTAGTTTAAATAGCAATACTTTATTTCTGAAAAGAGGAGGAATAAAGATATTTATCAATGTATTTTTTTGAGTAGAAATGTACGAGTGCATACCTTTCCAAGAATTAGACTGAAGCCTTTATTTCTTGCACAATCTAATCATAAAAGTGTTCCATTTGTACAAGTTTCATATATGTCAAAAAATTTTTCATGGCCTACATCATCTTCTTATTGCAGTATTTAGATAGAATGGGTTCAGAAGAGTTGTGATAATACTATAGAATTCTCCTACCACTTTATCCTGTTCACTGCTGCACTAGAATCTTGATCTCATAGATTTGGACAGAATTGTCCCATAGAACAGATTTGCCACAATGAGATGGCAGACACAAGTGGAGATAACTTTTGTTTGTCCTTCATTGAAGCACATCTAGAATTCCACAGTGAAAACATGGCCATAGAAAGCTAGAACAGTCATAAAGATTTCCAAAAGTATGATAAGGCCACTCAAGAAGATGTATAATTATGTTATCCCTGTGAATCCCAATACCCATACCGTATCCACTTATCAAACTAAACCAAGGCATACTATTCATCCTGAGAATGTCATGACACAACAATGGCAATAGAATTGGACATTCACAGGTAAAATTATTAATAAACTGGAAACTATAAAATAGAAAAGGAAATAAATGCAAAGTGTGCATTAAAGAGGTGATGTAAAGGGGATCCAAAATAACAGAGTAGGAAATGGGAAACTGCACTTCTCCTCCAGATACTGCAGTAAAGTAACCAGACTAGCCTGGCAGAAGGCAAGCTGTGGAACAGTGGGGGTGATTAGTGAGGGTTGCTAGAAAGGGGAGCCCAGACAGTTGAGGGAGAGGGAAATTGTGGGAGATAGGGCAGTGATCTGAATCAGAGTGAGAAGGAAGCCAGGAAAGTGATTTAGCTGGCAGACTGGTGCTTAGCTGGTCCTCACAGTGAGGTGAGCCAACAGGGGACCAGGTATGCATGCTGGTGCTCAGAATGCACACAAGTAGGTGAACTGCAGGGCAATCAGGTGCCTGGACTGGAACTCAGCTGTCTTATGGGGAGAAGGGAGCATGGGGTAGATGATCAAGTGCAGAGACCAATACCCAGCCAGCCTTGGGGAGAGGAGAGCATTGGTGTAAATGGGTGTGCTGCTGGTGATTTTGAGGGATGGGAAATTACTGGGTAAAAGGAGTACTGGATGCCACCCAGCTCATGGGGAGAGAGATCTGGTAGTTGAGATAAGGCAGGTAGACTAGCTCTCATCAGGTTCCCAGGAAGAGGAAATATGGAGGCTGGCACTGAAGTATCTCCAAGGAGAGAGGAGAGGTGATTTGATCAGGTGGGTTGACATGTACCCACCCAGTCTTGGGAGAGAGAGGAACTAGGGTGGTGAGGAGGTGAGATGACAGGTGATCAACTGGCATAAGTGAGAAGGGAGATGTGAGAGTCTGCCAGTGAGCTGACAGGTGCCCCACCAGACTAGGGGAGATAGGATCTGGGAAAAGCAGTTAGTGAGCTGCCAAGTGCCCAAAAGAGCCAGGAGAGAAGGGAAATGGGGAAAGAAAACCAGCACATTGTCAGAAACTGCCGTGACTCATGGGAAGGGGAGCCATGAGACAAACAGCCTCAAGAAGGGCCACTTAGACTGAGTTATATTTTTTTCTCTACATGTGTGTAGCTTACCTGTAGAGTGTGGACCATGGGGTGATTGATTGGTGAACACAGGAAGCCTGACTGTTGCTGATGTACTGAGAGGAAGACCTTTATTTTTGTTTTTTTGTTTGTTTGTTTTTAATTTATTTTCCTTTCCTCTTTTTTCTTCTTTTTTTCTTCTTTTATTTTTTCACCCTTCTTTTTCTTTTCTTTCTTTCTTCCTTCTCTTGTTTTGTCTTCAAGACATCTCTTCTCATCTCTTTGATGTTTTCTTTTTTTCAAATATTTAATTTGTCTTGCTTTTGTTTTTTATGATTTTTTCACTCATTACTTATTTTTTCTGTCTCTTCTATTGTTCTTTTTCCATCATTTTGTTTTCTTCTTCTTCCATTCTTTCATTTTTTTGTGAACTTAATATTTTTTGGTGGAAGATGGACAAATAGAAAATTATATAACTGGAACAAAATGCACAGAATGTTGAACAAATAATCATGGATTTCCAAAAACAAATCCTGAAAAAATACTATGAATTAAGGAAGAAATAAAGTATAATAATAAGAACCTGGGTGAATATGGAGAATAAATCATAAACAATAATAAAATGATAATAGATCTGATGGTGATGCAGAGCACAATGCAAGAAGCTAAAACTACACTAGAAGCAGATAAGAGCAAATTTGAACAGAGGAAAGAATTGGTGATGTTGAAGATAGGACACCTGAAAACTCAGATAGTAGTACAGATAGATTTTTAAAAATGGAAAAAAATCAGCAGGGGCCCAGGGAATTGAATAATAAGATGAAATCCACAAACATGTGAAATATAGTCATTCCAGGTGGATAAGAAAAGGGAATGAGGACAAAAGGAGTGTTGAAGGAAATAATGGCTGAAAATGTCCAAACTCATATGAGAGACTTTGATGTATATGTCTAGGAAGCAGAGCAAACTCCAACAGAATATATCATAGTAGGACAACTACAGGACACAGACTTATCAGATTGACAATTGCTCTAGATGAAGAGAGAATCCTGAAAGTGAAAAAGAAATGGGATCCATCACATATAAGGGAATACCAATAAGATTAAGTATAGATTTTTCATCTTAAACCATGGAAGCAAGAAATCAGTGGTATGACATAGAGTTCTAAAAGAAAGAAAGAAACAAACAACAAAAAAAAAATCTGCCAGCCTGAATTATGTACACAGCAAAACTGACAGTCAAATATGAGGCAGAGTAAAAAATATTCATAGATAAACAGAAATTGAAAGTTTGTCAGACAGAATCCTGAACATCTAGAAATATTAAAAGGAGTTCTGCAGGTTGAAAGGGAACAACAGGTGAGAGAGAGTTGGAGGAGAGTGTAGAGAGGAAGATTATTTGTAAGAATAACTAAAATATAAAAGAGAAATAAATATAAAATATGACATAAACCTAAAGAAAAAATCATAAAGTAAGCACTTCCTTGACAATAAAAACATTTTATGTTAATGGATTAAAGTTTCCAATCAAAAGACACCAATTGGCAGAATGGAAAAAAATACCACCCATCTATATGTTACTTAAAAGAAACTTACAACCAGGGACAAAATAGGTGGTAAGTTAAAGTTGGGAAATATTTTACATGGGATGAGTAACAAGAAAAGGGCGGAAGTTATACTAATTGGAAAATGGATTTTGTATGCAAGGTGTTGTAAGAGTCAAAGAAGGACACTATATACTAATAAAGGGGATAATCTATAAAGAAGAAAGAACAATCATAATCGTTTATCCAAGAAACGTGTTTGCCCCAAAATAACTGATGCAAACACGGGC
>JAQZBX010070493.1:0-15404 GCA_029593785.1 Cabassous unicinctus
AAAGTGGTAGAAGGAATAGTCAAATAATAACAGAGAACTTCTCAAACTTAGCAAAAGACATAACTACACACATCAAAAAGCTCAGAGACCACCAAACAGGATAAACATGAAGAAAAATATACCCCATCGTATATTGATTATACCAACAAATGCAAAGGACAGTCAGAGAATTCTGAAAGCTGCAAGAGAAAAGCAACATGTTACATATAAGGGAGTCCCAATAAGATTAAGTGCAAACTTCTCATCAGCAAACAAGGAGGCAAGAAGGCAGTGGTTTGAAATACTTAAAAGTGCTGAAGGAAAACTGCAGCCAAGAATTTTATATCTGGCAAGACTCTCTTTCAAAAATGAGAGAGAGATAAGACATTCTCAGATAAACAAAAGCTAAGGTAGTACATCACCACTAGCAAGCAATGCTAAAGGGAATTCTTCAGAATGAAATGAAAGTACTCTAGACAGTGATTCAAAACAGCATAAAAAAATAAAGACTTGAACCAGTAAAGGTAATCATTGGGTAATTATAAATATACTGTTTGGTATGTAACTCCCCTTCTTACTTCCTACAGGTGCTAAAATGCAAATGCATAAAAAATAATGATAAATCTAGGTTTTTGAACATATAAAATACAAAGATATAAGTGGTAACAAGTACCAAAAAATAGTGGGAGGACAGAGGGGTATAAGAAAAATATATGTGCATGCCATTGAAATTAAGTTGGTATCAAACCAAATATAATTGGTATATTTTTAGGATGTTAAATTTTACCCCTATGATAACCACAAGGGAAACAGATGAAAAATATCCAGATAAAAATGAGAAGGCACTCAGTATGGTACAACACAAAAAAGCAAATAAATATAAAAGTAGGCTTTAATGGAAGTGAGGGACAAAAAAGGTATAAAACTTACAAAGGCTAAACAGAGAAATGGCAGCAGAAAGACTCATATTACCAGTAGTGACTTTAAAAGCAAATGGATTAAACTCACCAGTCAAAAGTCAAAGTTGGCAGAATGGATAAAAAAGCAAAACCCAACTATATGCTGTCTGTAATAGATTCACCTTAAAGTCAAAGATACAAGTAGGTTGATGGTGAAAGGATGGACAAAAATATATACCCTGCAAGTAGTAACCAAAAGAGAGCAGAAGTGGCTATACTAATAGACTTAAAGTAAAAAACAGTTACAAGGGATAAAGATGGTCATTACCTAGTGATAAAGGGGACAATTCCACAAGGAGACAATTGTAAATATATATGTACCTAATAGCATGGCTCCAAAACAGATGAAGCAAATACTGGCAGATTTGAAGGGAGAAATTGACAGTTCTGCATTAATACCACGAGAATTTAACACACCACTCTCATCTAGTCAAAAGATCAATAAGGAATTACAGGATTTAAATGGTACACTAAACCAACTGGCAGACCCATATAGAACACTACACCCAACAAAAACATTTTTCTCAAGTGTACATGGATCATTCCCCAGGATAAACCATATATTGGGTCACAAAATAAGTCTCAATAAATTAAAAAATATTGAAATCATATAATCAATGTATATTCTCCGATCACAACAGAATAAACTATAAATCAATAACAGAGGGAGAAATGGAAAATTCACAAATATGTGTATATTAAACAACATACTCTTAAACAACCAATGGGTTAGAGGAAATCAGAAGACAAATTAGGAAATATCTCGAGGTAAATGAAAAGCAAAATACTACATACCAAAACTTATGGGATGAAGCAAAGGCAGTGCTGAGAGGGAAATTTATAGCTCTAAATGTTTACATTTAAAAAGAAGAAAGACTTCAAATCAGAAAACTAACCTTAAAACTGGAAGAACTAGAAAAAGAAGAGCAAACTAAACCCAATGCAAACAGATGGAAGGAAATAAGATCAGAGCAGAGATAAAAGACAGAAAAAAACAACAACAGAGAGAATCAACAAAACCAAAAGTTGGGTCTTTGAAAAGACCAACAAAATCCACAAACATTTAGTGAGACTGACAAAGAAAAAAAAGAAAGAGCATACAAATAATGAAAATCAGAAATGAAAAGGGGGACATTACAACTGACCCTGCTGAAATAAAATGGACTATAAGTGGATATAATGAACAACTGTATGCCACTAAATTAGATAACCTAGATGAAATGGACAAATTCTTAGAAATACACAAACTACTTATACTGACTCAAGAAGAAATAGAAGATCTCAACAAACCAATTACTAAATTGAATCAGTAATCAAAAACTTCCCAAGAAAGAAGCAGATGGCTTCACAGGGGAATTCTACCAAACAATCTGAGAAGACTAAACTCCAATTCTGCTCAAACTTTTCTGAAAAATTGAAAAAGAGGGAACACTCCCTATCTCATTCTACGAGGCCAACATCACCATTATACCACAGCCAGATAAAGATAGCACAAGAAAAGAAAACTACACACCAATATCTCTTATAAATATAAATGCCTCAACAAAATTCTAGCAAACCAAATCCAACAGCATATTAAAATAATTATACACCATGATCAAGTGGGATTTATCACTGGTATGCAAGGTTGGTGCAACATAAGTAAATCAATGAATGTAATACATCACATTGACAGAATGAAGGAAAATAACCACATGATCATCTCAATTGATGCAGAACAGGCATCTGACAAAATACAGCACCTTTTCTTTGTAAAAACACTTAGAATGTTAGAAATAGAAGGAAACTTCCTCAACATGATAAAGGGCATGTTCATGGATTAGAAGACTAAATATTGTTAAGATGCCAATACTACCAAAAGCAATTCATAGATTCAGTGCAATCCCAATCAAACTTCCAACAACCTTCTTTGCAGAAAAGGAAAAGCCAATCATCAAAATTACATGGAAGGAGGAAGCAGATGTGGCTCAAGTGGTTGGGCTCCCGTCTACCATATGGGAGGCCCTGGGTTCGATTCCCAGGGCCTCCTGGTAAGGGCAAGCTGGCCCGCACCCACGGACAGCTAACGGCCGTGCCCACGGAGAGCCTGCGACTGTGGAAAGCTGGCACAGCAAGATGATGCAACAAAGGGAGACAAGCAGACACAGAGAAACGCATAGCAAATGGACACAGAAAGCAGACAGTGAGCACAAGCAGCAAGGGGTGGGAGGGGGGGAATAAATAAATTTTTTTTAAAAATCTAGGAAGCACAGTAAAACTTAAAAAAAAAAAATTACATGGAAAGGTAAGGGGCTTCAAATGACTAAAGTCACTTGGAGAAAAAAAGAATGTGTTGAAGGATTCATACTTCCCAATCTTAAAAAGTTATTACAAATCCACAGTAATCTAAGCAGCATGGTACTGGCACAAGGACAGATATATAGACCAAGAGAATAGAACTGAGAGCTCAGAAATCAACACTTGCATTTATGACCAAATGATTTTTTACAAGGTGGCAAAAACCACTTAATAAGGAATGGTGCTAGGAAAACTGGATCTCCATTTGCAAAAAATGAAGGAGCCCTACCTCACATCATATACAAAAATCAACTTAAAATAGATTTAAAAAGCTAAATATAAGAGCTAGAACTATCAAACTTTTAGAAGAAAATATAGGGAAGCATCTTCAGAATCTTGTAATAGGCAATAGGTTTCTTAGACTTTACACCCAAAGCACAAGCAACAAAAGGAAAAATAGATAAATGGGACCTCATCCTTATGAAAATCAAACACATTTGTTCCCTCAAGGACTTTGTCATGAAACTAAAAAAGTCAAGTTACACAATGGGAGAAATATTTGGATCCCAAATATCCAACAAAGGATTAATATCCAGTATATATAAAGAAATCCTTCAATTTAGTAACAAAAAGACAAACAACCCAATTTAAAAATGGGCAAAAGACTTGAACAGACAAGTTCTCAACAGAAACCATGGAAACAAGAAGGCATAGGATGAAATATTTAAAGTGTTAAAAGAAAACAATTGCCAACCACAAAGTGTATATCCAGTGAAACTGTTTTTCAAACAGAGATTAAGATATTCCCAGAAAAAAAAAAAAAAGCTGAGTGAGTTCATCACCACTAGACCTACCCTACAAGCAATACTAAAGGGAGTTCTTCAGACTGAATGGAAAGGTCACTAGACAGTGGATCAAAGCAGCATAAAGAAATAAAGATCTCCTGTAAAGGTAACCATATGGTTTTATAAATGCCAGTACTATTGTATTTTTTGCTATGTCACTCCACTTTTTACTTCTTGCAGGTTCTAAAATGCAAATGCATAAAAAGTAATGATAAATCTATGGTTTGGGACATACATTGTATAAAGATATAATCTGTTACAAGTACAACAAAAAGATGGGAGACTGAGGGATACAGAAATAGTGTACGTGCATGTTACTGAAGTTAAGTTGGTATCAAATCATATGTGATTGTTATAGATTTAGGATGTTGAATTTAAGCCCCATGGTAACCACAAAGAAAATATATGAAAAATATAAACAGAAGTGAGGAGGAACTCAAATGGTCCAACACAAAAAATCAAATAAATATGAAAGTAGGCATTATTGGAAGAACTGAGGGACAAAAAAGGTATAAGACTTATAAAGAACGAACAAAAATGGCAGAAGAAAGTCCTGCATTACCACTAGTTACTTTAAATGTAAATGGATTAAACTCTCCTACCAAAAAGCAGAGATTGGCAGAATGGATAAAAAAGCATGACCCACCCATCTATATGCTGAAAACAAGAGACTAAACTTAAATTCAAAGACCCAAGTAGGTTGAAAGCGAAAGGATGGAAAAAATTATGCCATGCAAGTGGTAACCAAAAGAGAGCTGGGATAGCTATAGTAAGCTCAAATAAAATAGACCCTAAACCAAAAACTGTTATGAGGGACAAAGAATGTCACTATATACTGATAAAAGGGGTCAATCCAACAAGACATAATTACAAATATATATTCACCTCCTAGCAGAGCCCCAAAATAAATGAAGCAAATATTGACAGGTTTGATGGGAGAATTAGATGGTTCTGCATTAATAGTAGAAGACTTCAATACACCATTTGCAGTAATGGATAGAACAATTAGACAGAGGGTCCATAAGGAAACAGAAGACTTGAACAATACTATAAACCAACTAGACCTACCAGATATACAGAAACTTTGCCCAACAGCAGTAGAATATGCATTCTTCTCCAATGCCCATAGATCATTCTCCAAGACAGATCATATGTCACTCAATTTAAAAATCATACCAGTTTCAATAAAAATACCATATAATCAAAAATATTGAAATCAAACAGTGTATCTTCTCCAACCATAATGGAAAGAAGCTAGAAATCAATAGTAGAGGGAGAACTGAAAAATTCATAAGTATGTGGAAATTAAACAATGTACTCTTAAACAACAAATGGGCCAATGAAATCACATGGGAAATTAGGAAATATCTTGAGGTGAATAGAAATAAAAACACAACATATCAAAACTTATTGGATGCAGCAAAGGCAGTGCTGAGAGAGAATTTTGTAGGTCTAAATGCTTACATTAAAGAACAGGAAAGGTATCAAGCCAGAGACCTAACCTCACAATTGCAGGACCTAAAAAAAAGAAGCGCAAACTAACCCCAAAGAGAGCAGAAGGAAGGAAATAAAGATTAGAGTGGAGATAAATTTTTATTAGAAAATAAAGAAGCATTAAGAGAATCAACAAAACCAAAAGTTGTTTCTTTAAAAAACTCAATAAAATTGACAAATGTTTAGTTAGATTGACAAAGAAAAAAAGACAGAGGTGCAAAGAACTAAAACCAGAAATGAAAGGGGGTATATTAGTATATTACTACCAACCCCACAGAAATAAAAAGGATTATAAGAGGTTACTTCAACTCTACAGCTACAAATTAGAGAACCTAGATGAAATGTACAAAGTCCTAGAAACATACAAACTACCTATACTAAAGAAGAAATAGAAGATCTCAACAGATCAAAACAGACAAAGATAATGAATTAGTAATCAAAAACCTCCCAACGAAGAAAAGCCCAGGACCAGACAGCTTCATTGGTGAATTTTATCAAACATCCCAAGAAGTATTAACACCAAGCCTGCTCAAACTCTTAAACTGAAGAGGAGGGAACACATCCTAACTCATTCGATGAGGCCAAAATCCATCTAATACCAAAGCCAGGTAAAGATTCCACAAGAAAAGGCTACAGACCAATGTCCCATATGAATATGGATGCAAAAATCCTCAACAAACTACTAGCAAATCAAATCCAACAGCACATTAAAAGAATTATACACCATGATCAAGTGGGATTTATCCCAGGTATGCAAATGGAAGTAAGGGGATATAGAAGAAAACTGGCCCAAAGGCAAATTAAAAAAAACCAATATGACGTAGAGTTGGGGGGTAGGGGAAAGGATGCTATTCTACAATATTTGAAATCATGCCCAATTCATGCTTCCACAAAAAAATCAAACTAGAAAGAAGTAGCAGGCAGATGAGGAATGATGGCTATAAAATGACAGTAGACTGAAGTATTCTGTGCACCTACTAACTGCAATACATCCCAGAAATAATGAGGAGGACAAATGGGATGCAAAAAGATTTGCCTTAACCTAGGAGGATGTGGGTTCCAATTCTGGCCCTAAAACTGACTAGTATTGTGTTTCTCTCTCTGAGCCTGTCTTCACTTTGTAAAACATGGGGTTTGCCCCAGGAATCTCTAAGGTCCTTTCCAGTTCTGGCTTTCTATGATGTGTGATGGTGGGAAAGAAAAGGAAGTGTGTGAGCTCCTTATGGGCAAGAATTTCACCTGTTTCCATGTTCACTGATGATTCTTGAGTCTCCAGCCCGACACGTGTTATGTACTCAATAAATATGCTGTGTTCACTCAGAAATAAATAAATTAACACAGTGACTGCCCCTGGGAGCACGCCATTTAATAGACAGCATTTGACTTTGAAAATAGAATCTGTGACTATTGATTTACTTGTTCATTATGCAGACACACCCTCATTCCCATGATTGCTCCTTTCTCAGAGGCAAAGGAGGACTTTGTCAGGCAGTGAATTTGTGTGAGGAAAGGCACAAAAAACAAAAAGCTCAAGGCCCGTGGGGGAGGCAGAACGGTCTGGGATGGCTGGAGGACAGGAGGTGTGTGGATGAGGCATAGAAGAGAAATCTGGAAATTGAGTTGGGGCTAAACTGGTTCAGCAAAGCCCACCCAGGAGCATTTGCCTTCTGTTCAGAGAGGTGATATAAGACCACGTTTAAGAGCACAGGTCTAGAGCCAGAAGGCTGGGTTCCCAAACCAGTTTTATCACATCCCTGACAGGGCAGTGATAAGATCACAGCCTCCCTTCCTGGTGTTTGATTGTGCCATGATGTGTAGGATAGAGGGGAGGACACAAAGAGGTAGAAGGTCAAGATACTATTTAAGAGGTCACTGCAATTCTAGGTGAGAGGTACTGAGCATCCAAAGTGGCAAAGGTAAAGGAAAGAAAAAGGAAGGGAAATGGGCCAGATGCCAGATATATCTAAGCAGGCAAATGACAAAAGTGGGCAAATGCCCTTTTTGTGACTGGTAAGGAAAGCAGAATACTCAGAGAGAAGATAAAAGGATTTTGTCTGAAAAATGTCCATATTGCCACTCAGGTGTCTGTTGAAGTTACACCAGGAAATAAATTCTGCCTGTCCTAGACTGTGAGCTTCTTATTCATCTTGTTATATCCAATGGTCCTGGTATACAGCAGGCATTCAGTGTTTGTTGAGTGACTAATCACCAACACTACTGAAACACAAATGTAGAGGGACGCATCTTCCTCCGGATGCATTTGAGGACAATTAGTGAAAATACAAAATAGCTCCTTGAGATTCTTTTCAGGGCCACCACCAGGCTGAGGGTAATCAGCAGGTGATTAATGTCCCGAAGTGCAGGGCCCTAGAGCAGAACTCCATATTGTGAGCATATTATGGGATAATTCTTGCCCAATTTAGCTAGATACCAAGTCAACTGATGCCCAAAAAAATGTAACAACTGTATACAGAGAAAAGCAAATATGACATCTCACCAACATCCAGTATCTGCTCTGTTCTGGATTATAAAATGCCCTACTCTACTAATTAGTAGTGTTCAAATTAGCATGTTCCACAGTCCTAGTCTCTAGAGAGGAAATTTCTTCCATCTTCATAACATCAATATTCTTTCTTTATTTAGAGCAGGGTTTCTCAACGCTGGCACTATTGAAATTTTGGGCCAGATAATTCATTCTGGTTTTTTTGTTTTGTTTTATTTTGTTTTGGGAGGAGGGCTGTCCTGTCCATTGCAGAGCTTACAAAGATTTTCACACATTTGATTTGAACCTCTCAGCAACCCTCTGAGGAGGCAGGACAGATGGTGAGCAAATTCTAACTATTGCAATGCTTGTTTTCTGTTTTAAAATGCAAAGAAATATATTTTACGTAAACTCAAATGTGATTGTTTAAAAAGCATTAACATTCATGTCAAGATCATGAAATCTCTAATCCTACCTCTACCACCAACTTTGCTGGGCCTCTCTGGAGAGTCCTTTCACCCCTGCAGGCCTGTTTCTTGGATCTATGAAACATGGGATTGACCAGGTGAGCCTTAGGGTTCCACCCTGTTCTAACACTATACTGCTCTGGACCTATGCCATGAAACTGCGATTTTACTTTAGCTGAAGGTGGCTTTTAACCTACTTGCCAAGCAGTTCCAGTCACACAAAGCAATGTCTGGCAGGCCTCAGGTGCAGTGCCTGCTGCCTGAATGGCTACAGGGGTTCCAAAGTCCTCCAGGAAAGCCCTGAGCCTGGCTTAATAACCAACTCCATTCCTCTTACCCCTTTGGTTATCATTCTGCCCTAAGCCACGACTAAAGTTAAGTGTAAACTTTCAGGGAAAGTGTGGCGGCCAAAAGAAGCCAGTCGCCAGAATGACTGAATATCACAGTAGGTCGCTTCTCGGGACCCCCCTCCCCCCATTAGCCCCCTGCACAGCCAGTCCCTGAAAAGTCCTGTCTCTTATCCACTAAGCCTAGAATGCCGCCCCACCTCACACCATTAGCACCCACTCGGGGCGGGGGATCCATGCACCCTGCACGCCACTATGTGTACGGGCCTAGGACCCAGCAGACCCACGTTTTAACTCTAGCACTAACTTCTAACAAACCACTTTCCCCGCGGGGCCTAAAGTCTGAGGCTGAACTCGGATGACCTCCCAATTCCCCTCATCTGAAGAGTGTAGTGAGCCCATGGCACCGCCCCCCAGGCTCCAGAAGACCCGCCCGGGTCGCTCCGGCGGCTGCAGGCCCGTCTTCCCCGCGGGGAGGTTTGACCAGCCCCCGCGCTCCTCCAGCGGGCCGGCCGCTACCTGGTCCAGCAGCCGGTAGATGCTGACGCCCGCGGTCTCCAGCAGCAGCTGCCAGTCGGCCCCGGCCAGCGCGGGCTGCTGGAGCTCGGCGCACACCTCCCGGAACTGCTCCTCCGAGAAGCAGCTCGCCGCGGGCTCCATCCTTCCGCAGCCACAGCTCCTCCGCCAGGAGGGGACGCCAGGGACAGGGCTGGTGTGGGCCGGGAGGCGGGGCGACCGGGCGTCCTCGACGTGATTGGCGGGGACCCGAGGAGGAGCAGGGCGGAGGCGGGACTTAGGAGGAGCAACGGTCTTGGAAGGCCGACCCGCGAAAATGGGCCTTGGGCACCCACACGTCTAACCCCACACCCACAGCGGGTTCCAAACGATAAGCTAACGTCCCCAGAGTCTTCGGACTCCCGATCCCTTTTACTTATTGCGCACGTTTGCTTTAAACTAACCAATCTTTGACTCCCCTGGGAAATCTATTACCCTCCAGCCCTAGACCACGATACAGGCACAAGCCCACAGGCCCCTCTAGCTCTGCTTGTGTGGTTGAGCCACCCTAGCCCATGCGCTTCCCGTCGACCTCTCATGGCACCTTTGTCTCTTTGGGACCTGTGACTAACAAACTATCTTTTCTCACGCATTATGGCCTCGGTGTCCCATTGTGTCATACCTGGCCTCCGTCCAGACCCAAATTTAAAATCCAACTCAACTGATTAGAAACAAGTGGCGCAGGGAGCTCGGTTTTACAACCATGGGAACTGAGGCATAATGTCTTTTGGCTGTTCTTGGGTTACTAACTGGCTCTCTCAGAGAGCTAATACTATGTGGGAAGGATCCACGGCGTGCTGACTTATGTCCCTGCTGCTTTGCACCACCTCTTGTTGATTCTGAGGAGAGTTGCCTAAGCTTCTCACCCCAAATTGGCAGTCCTGTAGGGTTTGGAGTCCTCCCCAGGAGCTGCAGTCAGCCAAGCAAGAGGGGAAACCCTGTGGTTTCTAGTGCTCCCTTGAACAGGGAACAACTGGTGTCGGGTGACACCGACACTGAGCAACACTGGTTGCATAAGGAAGGTCTTGCTGTGGTTCCAACAGAAGGAGCCAGCAAGGCAGGAGATGGTCACTCCCCCACAAAGCAGTGATTCTCGGATGAGGCAGCTAGGGCTAAGGCACGGGGGCAGACAGGGAAAGTGCTAGATCCGTGGTACCTAGGCCATAGCATCTGGGAGACTGCAGGGGGAGACTCTAACCACTGTGTCTGTGAACTGTGCATCTGAATCTTAAATCCACCCTAGTTTGAGGGGTACCCCCCCCCCATGAGAAGCATAATGGCACCCCACAAACAATGGTGCTGCTAGGGTCTGCGATCCTTATATTACTGTTGTCTTCCCTGCTGTTGCTTTTTATCCCGACCCCATAGGATGTAAAGGATCTAACCCCTGGTGCGAGGTGGCAAGGAACTATTGGGAAAAAATGAAGGGAGCTGAGCATATTGTACCAGCATCCCTAAGACACCAGAGGAAGTTTCTAAGTTGCTAAAGAAATGTAAGACTTCCTTGCAATGCACATGGGCCCTACCCAGAATTGCTACTCATCAACACACCAAAGCACTGGTGTTGCACTCCAGCGGTCTGCCACCATCATGCTAGTGAAAACAAACCCCAACCTCCATGAGGTCGATTGGGTAGCCAGTTGGGGGAACCATAAATCTTCCCCATCATCATGCATAAAGTCAAGCAGGGCCCCAAAAGGGAGCCCAAATTGAAAACTAAAACTCAAAATTGAACTTGATTAGAGATTCAAACCGTATGTTCAAAGGGACAAAGAAAAGAGGCAGATTGGTTGCTGAGTCCTTAATATAGGGTCCAAGTTGCCACTTTTGTCCCCCAAACTGGGGCAGTTGGCCAGTAATAATAAAGACTCTGAGCTCCTCCCCTATTAACTTAAATCTTATAGCATTAAAAAAAAAAAAACACACACCCAGCCGTAGCTGGTATTACCTTCACAGCAGATGCCCGCTGGCAAACAATTAATGAGGCCCGATTGTGACTTAAAAAGATTGAGATGATGCAAAGGGCATAGCATTTCTTTGCTCATTCAGACAAAAGAGACCAGGTGTTCCTCTCCAGCATTGAGGAAACCCTCTTTGACACCAAGCCATGAACAATTTTCTTATAGGGAGCCCTTTCTCCCCAACTTACCAGACAGCCTTGCTCAACCTTATTGGCATGTGTACCTGACGGGGTGAAGCTATTGGCAGGACACGAGGGGAAATCACATCAGTCACCGATCCTGGCTTATCAGACCCAGGCAGCCACCATACCTGGGACCACGTGGTCCCTCCCCTAGAGAGCCCTCACCAACTCTGCCTGCTTATCAAAGGCCCAGGCCCCTGCCCCCTGGGAGTTGTGACTGTTGGAACAATTCTTATTAAATAGCTACCCCTGATGGTGACACCTTTTGCTCTCACTTTCCCCACTATAGGTACTGATGCTTTAACACACCACCTGAAATAAGATCAAATCCTTGGCTCCCTTGGTGGGCCATGACAAATGGGACCCCCCATGGAACTGCCCTTGCCAACCAAGGTGCATAACGCTGCGGTATTTCCTGAAGCAAGGTACTGTGGGGCTCTGGCCTATGGTCCAAGCCCTATTTGGCCAGTTCTTAAAGCCTCTACCAATGAAGGGCAATTAGCCATCAATTATACCAACCTTAATGTACAAGTCCTATTCCTAACATCAACTATTTGATAACAGAGATATTCAGGAGCATGGGAGTTGCTTTACTGTGACTGACTTAGTCAGCCTGTTTTACTCAGTGTCAGTACTTAAAAAAACAATCCTAACCACTGCCTCCAAGACCTTAACAAATACTTAACTAAATACCGGCACTATATAGTTGACATATGATTAAGGGGTGACTCGAAAGAAAGCCTCCAAGAGGATCTAGCCATACTCACATATCATTTACTAAAAAGATACTGGGCAATAGCACCTCCCAAGGCCCATCAAGCTCTAATTCCTGGGCATAATCTGGTCCTCTAAGGACAGATTCCCACCACTATCAAACACCAGCCCTTCTTAGACACTAAGATATGCACAAGACCTATTAGGATTATTCATGTTCTGGAGGTTACACATCCTACATCTCACACTCTCATCACACCCCATGGACAAAATCACTCATGCATCTGCTGCTTTCCACTGGGGGAAGAACCCCAACAACGCACCTTAGAATTGGCACAACAGGCCATTTCCCAAGCAATACCTTTTGTCCCACTGGGAACAGAGTTTAGATTAGGGGTCTTGGCTACCTCAAATATGCCTCTTGGAGTCCTTGGACTATGCATGGCAAACAAAGACTTCCCTATGGGTTTTGGACTAAGAGGCTCTCTTGTCTGCTGCCCAATATATCCCATTAAAATGGCAAATCCTGGCAGCTTATTGGGCTCTTCTAAAACAGAGGTGTTTACAGGGCCACAGCCAGCCTGCACATGCAGATTCCCATAATTTTTACAGGTGAGAGATAATTCCCAGCAGGAGCTCAGTATGGCCACTGAAGCCTCACTGGTAACATGGAAATGGTACCTCAGAAACGGTACCTCCGGGAGAGGACTGCAACTGACAAACAGGGCCTTTCCAAATTGCAGAAAGATGTGGCTTCACCCATGCTCAGCCCCTTGCCCATGGATCTTAAGACACTGCTGATGGCACCTCCATTGCCCTTTCTCTAGCCAAGAGGGGAGGCCCTTGGGACCAGCTATCTGACATGGAAAGGGAGTAGGTATACCTCACCATTGGCAGTGCAATCACTATCCATAACACAGCTCGCTGGAGGGCCACAGCACATCAACCGGCCTTAGACACCCCACTTACCCAAGATGGCTGTTCGGGTTCTGCATAGGTGGCACAGCTGGAAGTGACCCAGTTAGCCTTCCAGGATGCTCTGAGCTGCCAGTTGCCCAATCTCCAAGTCTTCACTGATTCTTGGGTGGTGTGCAAAGGGCCGGCAGTGGGGTCAGGCCAATGAAAACAAAATAATTTTCTCATACAAGGAACACCTTTGTGAGAGGCTCCACATTTGGAAACAGCTCACAACCTCACCCATTTCCACACACCACACTAAAGTCACTGTTCAATAAACTACCTAACATTCATTCCTACACAACTTATCTGGCGGGTCCCTCAGAGACCACTCCCTCAGGACCCGCAGGCTTCCTTTATCAACTGCCGGTCTGGGCCTATAGCGCCTCAGACCTCAGAAGTTCCTCTGCCCTGCTGGAGCAGGCATATAAAAAGGGATTGCCTCTAGGGCCATCACTGGTCAACATACTAAAGGCTGTGATTTGTCCTGCCAAACCAAACATTGGTATCCCATAGATGGGGTCACATCCCAGGGTGGGTGGTGGTGGTGGTAAACCCTTCTCCCTTTGCCATATTAATTACATGGGATTACTTCCGGGCACTGCTGGAGCCACAGGAAGTGAAGACAATAGCTCCCAAACCAAGCAGTGGTTCACCTTTAGAGGTAAAGAAAAGCCACGTCTGGTAGATGCCAGTTGCATTAAAAAACGACCTCCTTTTACCCTGCCATGAGTGCCCATTAGCCATACAAGGCACAAACCCGGGCGGCATACACCGACGGAGAGCAAGGCTTGAGGAAAAGCACTGTGTAGTCTCTCCCAGGCAAGACAGAAACAGCACCAAGCCCGGCTGTCATGATGTGAGTAGCAGTCCAAGAAGCTGGTCCCCGCCAACTGGCACCATGTCAGTGTTCACCCTGGCTCTGAGTTTTCATGCTTTTGCTGGTTGGATGGGTCATCGGCTGACTTACCATCCACAAGGCCTCACCATACTGGCCCAGGAAATCTCAAACAAAACTCTGCTAACACGGTACCCAGGGATAGGATAGCGAAGACTGTGGCTGTTGCTCCTGAACCACCTGTGTCCAGCCTGCCACTCAGCGTAGCTAACGACCCAAAACTATCCAACCTGTATATCAAGATATCAATGCATAAATGATTCTTGACCCAGGCACCAATGGCCTCACGAGTATAATCAAATCAAACCTGCATGGCTAATTGCAGCCTGCTGGATATAGTATTCTAAGACAAGAGCTTAGATTGCAAAGAGGACCTACAAAGAATTAGCACCCAATTGTCATGTAAGTGTGGACAAAACATTCTCCCCGTGGAGGGAAGCGTGAGTGGCTCTCAGGAACATGCAGCCGAAACCTTTGCCTAGTGCGCCCTAGACAACCCCCTAAAAGTCACGGAGCTCTGTGATGACAAACGTTTTACAAAAATCTACAGAGATAGCATGACTAGAGCTGCCCAGTGATATTTAAAAGCCCGTTACAAAATTCCCCATCACTTAGGGACTGTTACTTGACAGGAAGTCCCATCCCTGGGGTGGCCGCCCAGCGGTCACGACCTCAGAGGACATCGCCCCAGCCCATGAGTTTGCTGATGCCGCCCCAGTCACCCCAACAAACCAGAGCCACCCCTAAGTTGGAGCCAGACACTGCCTTGAGAAATGAGAAGAAAAACCATCAGAATACTACCTGGCTAAGAGGACCGCCTCCTAACCATGGGTCCCTTTTCCTTATGCAATGCTGTGGCAGTGAGTCATGCCCCCCACGACTGTAAAGCTGCCTGGCACTCTGCCGCCCCCTACTGGCAAGCTAAACGTCATCTCCTTAACATCACACCCAGCAAGGACAACCTTCCAGTATCTAGAGTCCCACAGGTTTGCCCTCAGATCCTTTGCCTAAGTTTCCATCCCTCTATATGCTAATAAGGGTCAATACAACAACAAATGGATTCCCTAGCTCCAGTCTCAGATACCCGCCTTGCCTTAGACTACCTCTCGGCCAAGAAAGCAGGTGTCTGCACTATGAAAAACATCTCTAGCTGATTATATATTTATAATTCCGAGCAGGTCAAAATCAACTAACAAAAGATGGCTCAAGAGATCAAGGTGGCCATAATCTACAAAATTGTGCAGGAGAGAGTGTAAACTACAATGTAAACTATAATCCATGCTTAGT